>VMBQ01008823.1:5358-39485 GCA_007657795.1 Dreissena rostriformis
TTATTATTATTATTATTATTATTATTATTATTATTATTATTATTATTATTATTATTATTATTATTATTATTATTATTATTATTATTATTATTATTATTATTATTATTATTATTATTATGATTTTTAAGAAAACCAAACAGCGAGATATATTTAGTACATTTTTACCTTCGTCACAATAGTATACCAGGTGCACAAAGGATGACATGGCTCCTGTGATGTTGTTAATGACCTGCTGAGGCGCCTTGATGTCAGCGCAGCTGGTGCGTCCAGAGCAGTGCCGGTATGCATCGTATGCGTGCTCCTGCGTGAATAATGCCCAGGGGTCTACTTGGTAAACGAAGGTGCAGCAATCCAGTGTTGTGTTACAGTGGTCCTCCGCGTGGCATATCTGCAATAAATTAATAGCTCAGAACGTGAAGATTTATATAACATAAACGATGGAAAAAATATATCCAGCTGCTTAAAACACAATCGAGCAGCATAATATCACGTTTTAACTATTGATCACTTCAACAACTGTTAAATGGTAATTTACGATCGATCTATTCGAAGTACCTTTTCATATATTGACGATATTCCTTTTTGCGAAAGGTTTAAAGCAAAAACATCAGATTACGAAAATAACATCCCTTTGCACAAAATACTTTGGACATATATTATGTCGTTCATTTAAAATCATCGTTTACATATTTAACATTATTTAGTGCTGGTAACCTAACTATTTGGCTGGACTACTGGAGATGTTAGTATTACTAAGACCACGTTACCTATTATATTACTACTTGATGGCATTGGAGGGCATGTTATAAAGAGCTATTCTTGTTTATCAAAATTGACTTAAACATAACGTCCCGACGATGGATTCTGTTATAATATAATTGTGTATCGATTCATCAATGTTTCCACTTAAATGTTGTCTCTTACTTTGCTGTTAATGGATAATGAGCATTAAAAAGATAAGGAAGTGATAATAAGAAAGCTGTGCTGCTAAAATTACCGCTTAGTACTAGATTTAAGAGGGAGCATAGTACTCTACTCATATCATGTTTACACACAATTGCGTCGATGGCGACATAGGTTACACAATTAATTCGACTATTGTATTATAATTACCATAGCTTCCTTACGTATCACATAGAGTTGATACAGCCGAATCATCGATTGTTCTGAACACTGAAGGCGAAAGAAATCGCACTCCTTATCTGTACCGTAACACGCACCGCTATATGACATTGACGGCTGCTGGATGCTTGGACACACTGAAACCATGAATGCGTCGTGTACAGTGGAAGCGATATATCCGTATATATAAAGATAGAAAAGCAAAAGCTATGAATGAATACCCCACACATAATATCAATTAATATCAATTTATGTTACCCAGGTGTTACGTTCTTAAAAGTGAATCTTTTTAATTACGCAGTCGCTTTGGAAATATAAATACGAAGCGAGCCGAAATTTAACGAGTTATGTTAGGCGCAACTGTCATAGAGACTCTGCAAAATGGTTTGCTAAAAGTGCTCTTAAGTATATAGGCGCGCATTCATAGGCGTAGCGTAACACATAATCGGATCAACATCAATGTAAAGTCATGGTGTTTGCGTATCGACTATTATAATTAAATCTATTGATAAACTGTTTATGTTCATTCTGAATTCAAACAAAATGCTTTGATTATGAAATGACCGATTTATTATACACATAAGTTTTATTAAATAAATGCGCATCAATAATCCATTTATAGTGAATATTTACATCCAAATTATATTATCCATATATTCATGAATAGTTTGATATAACAGTATACATGTATTTATTATTAAAACATTGATCCGATTTCATAACAAAATATTATAATATCCATTAGAGACGTGCATTTGTGTGTTACTGCAAAATTATTTGCAACCATTTAATATAAAAGAGGACCAAGTCTCATGTACAGACATTTAAGCTCGATTTCAGCTACGATAGACATAGAATTCATTTACTTGTGAATCACGGGCCAGGCCCGTACTGGTCAGGCGACCTGCCTGTATGTTTGATAATTGGACTTCAATATTTTAAGAACTTGACAATTAATGAATGTATTTTATTGATTAGAATAGTTTGTGGACTCGTGTGAAAGCACAACAGGGCAAACAATTTATGGTATAGCAAATGACATAATTCTTTTCGGACTAATCGAGGGACTTGCATATTGAGCACCAATTTAAGGCGATTATACTCCTCATGATAACCGGTTAATTAGAGTGATTCCAGGTAAGTTCGGACGGTTTTTGCGCGGACTCTATTGTCAAAAAGCTTCACTTGGCTATGTAGTGTATCCTAATGTAATGATGACGAAAGCCTGTCTACTTATTTAAGCAATGATAACATATAGCTCACTTGAATAGAAAGTACTGCAATTACGTAAGAAACAAGATCACCCAAATTCTGGAAAATTCAGACAAGGTAGGAAAACTCCCTTTTCTATTGTTAATTATAAAGGGACACACACACGCACACACATAATATCTTTATTTCTGTCACGTTACATGATAATAACAGACATGAATGTGAAACGTTCAACACCATTTTATTTAAAAGAATCGGGGCCAATTCGGACAGTTTCATTAGGCTGCTCCCATGAAGCTTTACAATCTCCAAAAACACTGTTTGAATTCATGTTGGAAGCTTTACAATCTGCAAATTCATATTTACCACTAAATATTATACCTTCAAACGTTCAATCATTGTTCCTTATATATAGCGATGTGCATGTAAGATTTTTACCATCCAAGGTAAAAGATTACATAAGTAATGCCCGTTAGTTGCACGTAACGTAACATTATGTTAAGAAATACTTTATCAATTACCCATTTATTCTGGGAGTGTAACGCAGTACAAAACGCATTAGATATCTCTGAAAGCTTAAAACATGCAAATATACACATAGTAATAAACTGCAAACTATTAATTCTGGGTGATACAAATTAACCGTTAGATGAAAAATACTTTATTCTTTTAATGGAAGTAAAGAAGTACATTTTTGAATGCAAAAAGAAAGAAGTTATCAAACATTTTAAGGGATATTAGGCTAGCCAAAGATTTGCTTTCAATGTTTATGCAAACACAACAAGTGAATCAAATAAAGGTGTTTTTGGACAGTTATACGACTAATATGTAATTCATAATATCATTAATAAACAACTAACTGTGTTTAACCTAGCAACTCGCATTATATTATGTAATTGATAATTGCATTACAAAAATGCCATTTACCTATCAACTATCATTATATATGAAATATGCAAATTGGGTTTACTTGATTAAGTTTGTTTTAGTAATTTGCATATTTGATTCAAAATAACAATTGATTGTGATGTAAAAATGCACTCTTTGTGTAAAATCAAATTTTGTTCAATAATGCCCATTATAAATGAAACAAGCAAATCTTACATTATACGGTTTTATCTTAATTGAACACTTAAGCCATAGTTAAAGTGTAATTGTAAGTCTGAAACCCTTTTTTTTAAGGATCACTTGTGGTATAAATAAAAAAGCATGTCATATGGTAAAATAAGTATATGTATGTACATGTCTTTATAAATCGATTGTATATACATATATTATGACATGAATTAAATCATTGAAACAGGAAAAAAAAACTTTATTAACAATAAAATAATACCTTTGAAGTAAACATTGTAATAGTGTTATATTTGATATGTAAAATGGTATAATGGCCCTCGACAGTATTTCATTTAATCATAACTCTAGTGTCAGAACTTGCCACATCCAGGAAGTCAAATAGTAATATAGACTTATATTTCAAAGTAACGTATAGAATAGTTTCCTCCTAGCAAAAGTGGATATATGCACATTCGGACATACGCCAACTCAAATACTGACCCTCCCGAAATTTAATTATTCGTTTTATTATGATTTCAAATGTTGACGTAAGAGATAACAAAATAATTAACAATAAATAATAAGTCATCCACTTGTCAACAACGTGTCCAGAATGTATTGTTACAATTATTAAAGGGATATGTCCGTTGTGGAAAACTAGGAGGTTTAATCCTAGTCGTAAACGTCAGGAAGGGACGCCTGACTAAAATTTGATGGGAGGGCATACATCAGACATTCGAAAAGAATGCAACTACTCTTATAACAAATTTGAATGTACCAAGAGAAATATACTGCATCGAAGCATTTTGAAGATTTCAGCTTGGCAAATGACCTTTGCCTCTATTATACCTGAATGTCATAATATCACAATATTGGAATATATTTCTGTTCCAAGAACAATGTTATTGGGCATGTTCACAGTTCAGTATGCGGTGCATTGCAACTAGTTTCTAGTGTTTTTTCTACATTGTCAGACAACAGTTGGAATATACAAAATCAGTGCTGCAAGAATTTGATAAAGAAGAAGTAACAACATTGTTACTTATGTTCACAAAGCATTTATTCAAAGGAATGTCTATAAATATTATTTTGAGTAATATCCATGTCAGAAAAGTTGACTTNATTTAAGGCGATTATACTCCTCATGATAACCGGTTAATAAGAGTGATTCCAGGTAAGTTCGGACGGTTTTTGCGCGGACTCTATTGTAAAAAAGCTTCACTTGCCTATGTAGTGTATCCTAATGTAATGATGACGAAAGCTGTCTACTTATTTAAGAAATGATAACATATAGCTCACTTGAATAGAAAGTACTGCAATTACGTAAAAAACAAGATCACCCAAATTCTGGAAAATTCAAACCAGGTAGGAAAACTCCCTTTTCTATTGTTAATTATAAAGGGACACACACACGCACACACACAATATCCTTATTTCTGTCACGTTACATGATAATAAAAGACATGAATGTGAATTGTTCAACACCATTTTATTCAAATGAATCGGGCCCAATTCGGACAGTTTCATTAGGCTGCTCCCATGAAGCTTTACAATCTCCAAAAACACTGTATGAATTCATGTTGGAAGCTTTACAATCTGCAAATTCATATTTACCACTAAATATTATACCTTCAAACGTTCAATCATTGTTCCTTATATATAGCGATGTGCATGTAAGATTTTTACCATCCAAGGTAAAAGATTACATAAGTAATGCCCGTTAGTTGCACGTAACGTAACATTATGTTAAGAAATACTTTATCAATTACCCATTTATTCTGGGAGTGTAAAGCAGTACAAAACGCATTAGATATCTCTGATAGCTTAAAACATGCAAATATACACATAGTAATAAACTGCAAACTATTAATTCTGGGTGATACAAATTAACCGTTAAATGAAAAATACTTTATTCTTTTAATGGAAGTAAAGAAGTACATTTTTGAATGCAAAAAGAAAGAAGTTATCAAACATTTTAAGGGATATTAGGCTAGCCAAAGATTTGCTTTCAATGTTTATGCAAACACAACAAGTGAATCAAATAAAGGTGTTTTTGGACAGTTATACGACTAATATGTAATTCATAATATCATTAATAAACAACTAACTGTGTTTAACCTAGCAACTCGCATTATATTATGTAATTGATAATTGCATTACAAAAATGCCATTTACCTATCAACTATCATTATATATGAAATATGCAAATTGGGTTTACTTGATTAAGTTTGTTTTAGTAATTTGCATATTTGATTCAAAATAACAATTGATTGTGATGTAAAAATGCACTCTTTGTGTAAAATCAAATTTTGTTCAATAATGCCCATTATAAATGAAANCATATATATATACATTTTTGCAAGATTACCATAGTGTGAACGTAAGTACAAATTGTGTATAGAGTACATTTGTACCAATGTAGCAAACAACAAGATGCATATTAATTGCTTGTTCTAGGTGGTTTAAAACATATATAAATCAGGGTGAGTTGTATATAGTATACAAAAACACTACATGAGTAAATATTGTGCTTGAACTGTATTTGTTTAGTCATACTTTCTTTAAAATAAAGCGTTCTTAATATTAATTATGCCTAATGTGACACAGTAGCTTTTATATAATCACACTTCGTTCAGCGAAATACTGTGGTCAGTGAAGCGTTAATCTCTATCGTGACACAGTAGATTTTATATAATCACACTTTGTTCAGCGAATCACTGTGGTCAGTGAAGCGTTAATCTATATCGAACATAACATAACATACATGTTTTATTTCTTTGTTTACGAGAATATTGTGTTGTTTGTACTACGTCATCAATATATGCGTACTCTACGAAAGAAGCCGAGGAACATCGGAAATAGAGAAAATGTACGGAAATTGCAAAATGTAAACATTTCTTCAAATTTTGAAACGGACATATCTTCCATAATTCTTGACAACGTTGCACCTAAACTGTGCTTTTATCATTTTTCATGCAAGAGTAACTGAAATCCGGTAAAAATAGACCAGTTTATATGAATAATAATTGGATTTGTCACCTTTATTGTTACTTTAACAATAAATAATAAGTCGTCCACTTGTCAACAACGTGTCCATAATGTATTGTTACAATTATTAAAGGGATATGTCCGTTGTGGCAAACCAGGAGGTTTAATCGTCGTAAACGTCAGGAAGGGACGCCTGACTAAAATTTGATGTGAGGGCACACATCAGACATTCGAAAAGAATGCAACTACTCTTATAACAAATTTGAATGTACCAAGAGAAATATACTGCATCGAAGCATTTTGAAGATTTCAGCTTGGCAGGTGACCTTTGCCTCTATTATACTTTAATGTCATAATATCACAATATTGGAATATATTACTGTTCCAAGAACAATGTTATTGGGCATGTTCACACTTCAGTATGCGGTGCATTGCAACTAGTTTCTAGTGTTTTTTCTACATTGTCAGACAACAGTTGGAATATACAACATCAGTGCTGCAAGAATTTGATAAAGAAGAAGTAACAACATTGTAACATATGTTTTTGAAACATATGTCGTTCGTTTACTCTTCTAAATTTCTATTACCTAAAATTGGTCATGACATGGTCAGAGATGAAACAGAAATATGAGGGATACATAACATAGATATTCATGTTGAAATGTTTAAATGTTTGATTGTTTGAATACAATACTTCTTCATTACAGTCATTCTCAGAACTTTTCAAAGTATAAAAGTCATTTCACGGTGATAAGTAACCTACGCACGCTTTTCATGTTAAAACTTTGCACTTCTATGTGATTTTCTAGAAATAAAAGCACAACATTATGCCAACTAGTAATGTATTGACAATTGCCCTACCCGAATTGGCTTGTCTTTTAGCATACAGCATGATATCATTAAAGCTTCCCATGAGCAATATGTGCTCGTGTGAGCAAAGATTGATCAATTGTGCCGAAACCAATAAATATCCTCTTTTTTAATTATTAATAGTATTATAAATTTAACCGGGTTTCTAGCATACACGTCATACTATGAATTATATGAATGAAATAAGAAATGAATGTGTAACCAAAATATGACAATACATTGTCATTTACATTCAAAACACTTAAACGTGATAGTGGTTTTCAGTGAAAGCCCATATCGAATTTTGCACAACTAAACATATGTTTCGTATATAAAAACAGCTATCATTTTTTCCAATATGATACAATTCTGGTCAATGTCAGTGAACTTGTTTTGATGCTTCATAGTTATGAACTTTCATATGTAACAAAATGCAAAAAATATAGCATTATTTATGTTAAACATAGTAATCGAGCCATGCTGCCTTCCAATCTGGGTAATGCGATAATGACGAGCTTCATATGATTGCATGTGAAAGGGAAGGGTGCTATTTTATAAAAAATAAATACAATGACAAATAAATCAAATTGATGCATACATTCTCTATCACCTCAAGCGTAAAAAAATGAATGTTTAGTGAAATTGCATTTTGAGAACTCAAATAGTAAACGCTAAATATACAGATATCTAGACACAATAGAAGATATTTTAAAGTCCAAGCCATGATCAAGTTTCGCATTAATTTCAAGCAAGTGTTCTTAAAGAATTTAATGGCAACACACAGACAACCGTAGCTAATAGTTGTTAATGCCTCTAGTAGACTTGCACTTGAAATTAAATAAAAAAAAATATAGCTGATACTAAGTGTGGAACAAATTACTGAGAGCAATATATGATATATTATCATTGTTGCTAATTATGTTGAGGTAACTGTAACCATTAACCTTGGTATATGATTTATAAGTGGTTGAGAAAATATTATGGTAGCCAACATGTTTCCCAAGTAATGTTTAAATGCCTCCATGAGCAAAGTAAGATCAAGTTCGACGATTCGGAATGCAAACCTTTTAAAATACCCAGTTTGTTAACACATAATTAAAAATTCCAGATGAATAAAATGACATGTATCGTTTTAAACATACACAGTTTTTGTATGTGACAACTTCATTGTTTGCTTCTGTCAGCCAATTGTGTTCAAAGTTTTAAAAGGAAATGAAATACCAGGTTTTACTTGCCAGGCTACAAATCGCTTACTACAGATACTCATACGTGTATGCTCTATGATAGCTCTTATAATCCTTTCATTCTAAACATAGACCTCATTGATCAATGTTTTGGCGTCTCTAAGTACTTTGCATACCACCCAAAGACATCCTACATGATTAAGGGAAATGATGCTAATAATAAAAGGTTACCTGACTTTGTCCAGTATACAATGGGATGACATAAATAATGTATCGATCTTAAGTGACACAGCTCCTTTCCATCTATAGTTATTCGGATCTTAAAAATTTTGCAATACGAATTGAAAGATATTTAAATATAAATGTAAGCTACTCCATACGTACTGAATGTTCCCTTTCCTACCTGATTGTGCATTAACGAGATCCAAAGATCGATCATACACACAAAACAACGTGGTTTTGCATTAGTGTTACAATTTTTCGATTAAGTACCATACATTATATGTTCGTATTTTACAAACAGTACACAATGACATCCATTTCGATACATACCAAGAAAAGTGAGCGTTAAAACACATGGTAAAATCCAAAACGCTGTTAACTTCTCCATATTTTGCACAGCAGTAGTTTTAAATATTCGTAAACATTGTAATAATCACACGACGAGTAAGCATTTTTAATATTTAAAGATCACCTTGCAGTAAACGATAATTGGATATTGTTACCTGAAGCACATGTAATAATGATTGAGCTCGTACGCTTGCAGTGATCTATTGACAAGTAAAGCGACTACGAATCGAAAAACAATTTACACTTCTTTACACCTAAAGCTGGGTTATAATGATCGTATGCTACGTTTGAGGTGATCTGTAAAAAAGCAAAGCGACTACAACTAAACAATAAAGCGAATAAGACTCAACAGCTGTTAGAATTTAACTATATTAAATAAAGATGCTTTAACTCATCGTCTTAAGCAAATTTCAAAATCAAGTAAGATATTTAAGTTGCACTTAATGTTATGTAATTTCAGTCAGTGATATAATACTAATACATTTTACGGTTCAGTCTGCAATATGTGACCGGGAGCTAATCAAACAACCCGCTGTCATCTGATGCACCCGTATTGCTTAAGCGAGATTTAAGTGTACATGTGTATATGTATCAAAGAGGACGGATTTTGTTTAAAATTATTAAACACGCGGTACATCTTCGTCCATTAATAATATTTGAAGTTAAGAACATATTTTAAGTCACAGTCATGATCAAGTTTCGCATTAATATTCAAGCAAGTGTTATAAAAAAATCTATACCTATTCGGATCGTAAAAATGTTCCTATTGGAATTGAAAGAGATTTAAATATAAATGTAAGCTACTCCATACATATTGCATGTTCGGATTTTGTTTTACCTGATTACATTAACTAAATCCAAAGTTATATTATAAACACAAAACAACGTGGTTTTGCATTAGTGTTACAAGTTTTCGATTAAGTACAATATATTATATTCGTATTTTACCAACAGTACACAATGGCATTCATTTCGATACGTACCAAGAAAAGTGAGCGTTAAAACAAACGGTAAAATCCAAAACACTGTTAACCTTTCTATATTTTTGAACTATAATTATTATATGATACGCTTGAGATGATATGTAAATAAGTAAAGAGACTACGACTCAAAAGCTGTTAGACTTTTACCATACTAAATAAAGATGCTTTAAATTGCCGTATTAAGTCCATTTCCAAATCAAGTTAGATATTTATTTTTATTTTTTCCAGTGCAAAATTTTATTCACGCCGTAGAATAATACATACATACGTAGAATATTATATACATTCATACAAAGCTTTTGATAAAGTATTATGAATTTCATAAACAGAATATTTAATGTACAGCTAGTTGATATTTAGTTGGATATTTAAGTTGAACCTAATGTAATGTAATTTTACTAAGCCACATAATAATTATACATTTATATACAATCTGTGACAGGGAGTTATTGAAACAACCCGCTGTCAACTGATTCACCCGTATTGCTTAAGCGAGATTAAAGTGTACATGTAACAAAACTGACGGATATTGTTTACACTTATTAAACAAGCGGTATATCTTCGTCCATTAATACTATTTTAAGTCGTTCTAAATCCATCGGTGGTATTGTTTAGTCGATTAATTGCACAAGGCTATTCTTTAACACCATAAACTGTTACAACTAACTACTGATGCCGTTAGTCTGTATGGTCTACTATCCAGGTTGTGTGGCATACGGTACACGGTTTTCTTGGTAATTTGTCATTGTTTATTTAGAAGAATATTGTGAAATTTAACGTTAACAAAATATTGGGACAGAGCATCACATGGCAGCTATTCAAAGCAAAAAAGCATCAAATAATTCAAGACAACAATTTGTCCTAATGAGACGAGGCTTGTCGAATGTCTTCGTTAAAACAGTGGGATAACTTTTGTAATTGTTAACGTAGTGAGATACAAATTCCACATGCACGACTTCATATCATCATGATCAATGCCTGTAAGTTGGACCATATTTCGTTGAAAAATGAAGGAGAGCGCTTTGGGACAACTTTCTGTCTATGAACAGACGATAGACTGATAGATAGACAGTAAGATGGATAAACACGAATATAAAGGGTTATTACTTCAGTAATTTTTAACGTAGGACAATACAAATGGTACATGGACACCATCATATCATATCATTAAATACCTGCAAGTTTTAATGTTGAACGTAGAATAGTGTATGAGAAACCCTGCACATAACGTTTAGTTTACGAAACATTATACAGACAGACAGGTAGAAAGGCAGACGGACAGATGTCCTTTGTGTTTCCAGTATACCACCATTTACCTCGTAATGGGAGGTATAATAAGTATAACGATGTGAGCTAACATAACCGGTAGTTATTCCTATAAAGTGCATAAGAAAACAATATCGAGTATCGAAGGTGTAGAGGAAATCATGAAATGTTCTTGATGCGTATTCTTTTAATAACACAAAGGTTATTTTTTGCGACCAACTGATCTTTAAACAAAATCAGGATACCCAGGTTATATATTGGATACCCAATTTGTTATATAATGGACAACACAGTAACAAGAAATGTTCTGGTTCGAAGAATAACTCTATTTTAGATATGTACCGTGTGTTTAAGTATACGTTTGTTTACGAAACGTATTAAGATTTATTACCTAAATCACTAAGGCACTACATTACAAAGGCTCTATTTTTAAGTCTGCCACTAAGGATTCAAACTGAAAGATATGCTGATCAAAATATACCACGAAAGGAACGTTATGGTCTTTGTTGTAACAAATTAGATGTCGAAGATGATTTTCATTGTGTTTTTTAATTTGTCCTTTATACGTTGATATTAGAAGAAACTATATAAACAAATGTTATAACATTAGGCCTTCTGTTTATACATTCCCCCAATTGCTGAATACAACGAATATATTTGAACATATTAAGTAAGCCAATTTTGTAAAAAAAAAAGCTCTGATTTTAAGAAATAATATTTCTAATGATGTTACGTGGCTTCAAATAGTAATCCTTCATATATAACATGTAATTTACCTAGCCTTGTGGTAACTATATACGATGCTGCTTATGTTTATTGTATAGTGTTTAGACGATGTACACTTTGCAGGTTTCAAAACAATATTTGTCTTTTATTGATCGGTGCGTGCTGTGGTCCTGTATTTGTTCTTCGTCTTAGTGTATTGCAATTGCCCACTGTCCTCAAATAAATTACCTTTATGCGATATTTATACTGATATCTTGCTGATGCAACTTGAGTTAATTTGGATAAACGCGTCGTTACCAATTTGCTGTCTATACGCCTTCAAATGGTGATGTACACTATCCGTGTGCGTTTGTCGCCTGAGAAGACAAAGTGTCCATACAACTCAACGTAAAATTAAGTATTTGGGATATTATTAAACGGTATTTTTATGCGATTAGAATATGAATAAATCAAATATATGAAAGTAGATCAGTTTTTCCTCATATGAATACATATTCAGTAGCGGAAGTAAAAGAAACTCATATCAGCCTTATAGTCTGACATATTGTTTTTACCGTATCGCTGAAAAGGCGTTGTACATTTTTGTAGGTAAAAACATTCAGTGGATGTGATACAGCTAAACATTGCGCAGAAAAAAGGTATTCGCGATCTTTGATCTCATTGATATAACCGATTATCTTTCAACAACACAAACCAAAATATACGCCGTGTATCTTTAAAAAAAACATATATATTATACCATAACAGCATACTAAGAAAGGTATACTTCAATCGATTGGATAACTTCCTCTTCAAACAATACTTCATTCTTCTTAACGGTACTTATATTCGTATATTCATATATTCGTGCATACAAATCAGTGCCAAATTAAGCTATGTTCATTGTCTAATTATCTAATTGAATTCAGTTTCCAACAGCGTGTTATTCTTTTGGTACAGGTTGACATTGTCACACCCTACCTGGTGGTATAGTACAAAACGTTTTTACATAACCGTTGTGTATGCGACACACAATTAGATGTCAGAAGTTGAAATCAACGTTTTTTAACATAAAATCCTAATTTTAACATAGCTTTTCTTAATTTTTAGAACAAGGTGTGTTTAGTACATCTGGCGGTACTTCAATGTTTTAACACCAGCATATGGTCATGGTACAAAACAACGTGGTTTTGTATTACTGTTACAATATGTCGATGAACTACCACACATTATAAATTTGTATTTCACAATCACACTGACATTCGTATCGATACGTACCAAGAACAGTGAGCATTAAAACACATGGAAAAATCCAAAACTATTTTTACTCTTCCATATTTTTGCACATCAGTAGTTTTAAATATCCGTATGTAGTTTAAATATTTATTTACAGTTAACGATAAATGAATATTTACCAATGAAGCTTGGGTAATAATGGTTGTATGCAACGCTTGAGGTGATCTGTTTATGGTAAATGCAAATGGTAAATGCATGTATTCATAGTTTGATTATGATACTAGACTCATCTTCAATCGACTTTGACATTAACACCCCCATATTAATGGGATATAATTCGTCCTTTTAAAAGTAAAGCGACTACAATTCAATAGTTATTAGACGTAAACCATATTTAATAAAGTTGCTTTAAATTGTCGTCTTAAGCAAATTTCAAAATCAAGTTCAATATTTAAGTTGAACTTAATGTAATGTAATGAAATTGCAATCAGCGATACTACTTATACATTTATATACAGTTCAGTCTGAAATATGTGACAGGGAGTTAATGAAACAACCCGCTGTCAACTGATGTACCCGTATTGCTTAAGCGAGATTAAGGTGTATATGAAGCATAGAGGACGGATATTGTTCACACTTATTAAACAAGCGGTGCATCTTCGCCCATTATGTATTAGTAGTCCGCGTTACATCGTGTAGCGGAGAACAGTTGTCCGGACGGAACTAACCGGTTTTGCAAGTTTGTTTGTGTGGCTATATATAGAAATAAATATTGTTCGAAATCAGTTTTAGTGAGATCGTCTACGTGGCCACATCAACGTTTGGGTAATCTCACAAATATGTCATAAAGGGCAAAATGGTGCAAAATAGTTAGAAAACGGTTGAAAAAAAATATCATATATTCGTAAATGCATGTATTAGTATGATAAACATTTAATTTCAAACAATAAAACATCACATGTATATCGACTACTGATATGGTTTAGGTTAAATTAAAAATGTATGTAGTTTATGAATTTCACAAATGACTAGCCAGATTTTTTTTTTAATGAGTACTATCTTATTCGTTGCCGTCCGGCACATTGGTTACGTCTAAACTTTCTCAAATGATTCATGAGTCATCAATAATAAGAAAATAAAGAGAAAAAATAGGTTCCTGTGTCGTTTTCTCAGAATAACAATTTAACTTCATACATAAGAATAAAAAAAAACACAACATAAACGTCAAACGATACCCATACTTTACTTCAGCACAGTCTATCACGATTGATAAGACACTAATTTAGTATCAGTTCCTAGTTGTTAAATTTAATGCAGTTGGACCAATTACGCTGTTGAATGTACATATATATTTCTCTCATTTAAAACCCATAATATAATAGTATGTTAATTGTTAGTGTCTCTCCATTCCCAAACCAGGGCCTGTTCAAGGTCCCGCTTGCTACACTGTGTTGCATGTTGTGTCTAGTAGTTCACCTAGTAACCGAATTAGACAGATTATATATGTTTTAATATGTTGATGTGGTGCGTCCGATAGAAGAGCAAACGTTCGTTTTGTCTGATGTGTGATGTGATGTTTGTGTTATATTTGTGTTGCACAAGAGGTAAAAGAATGTGTTCAAAAACATTCCTTAACGATCGGACAGCCTGCGAGTCTCTTAATATTCAACAAAACATGTTTTAATCAGATTGGTTAAAGAGAAATATAAAATAATCGAAAAACAGCAGAAAAATGTTTGTATAATTATTTGTGAACGTGCAGCACGATACCCACATCCGCACGTGATTTAGAAGCATCAAGGAGTCGTGGATTAATGCTTTCTAAAAAATGATCGCAAACAAAAACACATCATAAGTAAAAGTTGTTATATGTAACCGTTGTTAGAGAAATTATAATTATAATAGTGTTGCTATACAAGTGCAATGTGGTGTAAGGCACAACATTTTAAGCCTCTAAAACGCTCAAAAAGCAACACACATTTCGTAATATATTTCGTAAAAGAAAGTTAACATATAAATAATCAGTGTTCTTTATAGCAATATCCAAACTTTCAACGCTAGATGTGATCTGGTAACATAGATTTAACACGATACAAATGCTATTTTTTTGTGTTGCACAATACATTCCATTTTAATTTCCCGCAACGATATCTTTTTGTACGATGCATGAACACTAAATTGGTACATGAACATGTGTTGAATACATAATACCTCAATTTGGATTAAAAAAGATCATTTTTTATCGTGTTAAATCTATATTACCAGAGCACATCTAACGTTGAAGTTTTGGCATTTTCTATACTGAGCACTGATTATTTATATGTTAACTTTATTTTACGAAATATATAGAGAAATTTTCATTGATGTTTGAGCGTTATGGAGTCTTTATTGTACCTTATGTATAATAAAGAATATTTTGATGGTATGGTTTAAATATAGTTTGATTAAATAACATTTTGACGGATCAAAAACATGTTGAGACAATCGCTGAAACGCATACTGAGTTGAACCCTTCATCTGTTTCCCAGCAATTTCTTGCAATAGGAAAACATTGCTGATAAATAAATTAAGTTTATTTTATCTAGATTGATTATTCTTAAGTGTAATATCCGATTAAACGTGAATGCTTTCGAATAACCATAAAAGTATCGTCTAGAACTCTAGAACGAAATGTGCAAATCGTGCTTTACGATTGAATCATTGACGCTGAAACAGGGCCACCGCTTAAGAGAAGTTTGTCGTTATTTTTACCTCCTTTAAGACATTTACAACAACACACGTGTGTTCAAATTGTACAGAATAAGACGTTTTACATAAATTTTATATAGGCCATGCGTTGTATCGTTTAAGATGACATTTATAAATCTGTACGTGATAATTAAAGTTAGGTCGTCAAAAATAAAGCATTATGGCCTGATAATCTAATAATTCGACATAAACTAATCGTCTTACGAGATATTTCCTGTTAAATTGTCCTTGTTATGACGACAAGCGAAATGTGTTCATTGAATGTTTTTCTCCTTAACTGAGATTTTAAAACATAACAGGAGTAAGAAGGGAAAACAAGCAATAGTTTCATATATTAAATGTAGAGCAAAGACCTAGATGTGGAATTGTGTCCAAGGCTGAGGCTAGTTTTAATAAAGCTGAATATATCGTAAAAACATCATACTGTATAGTCCAAAATGAAAAATAAGTTATGGTTCTTGGCAAGCAATCTTCCATAATGACCCTAAGGTTGTGAAAATAAAAGCTGCAAACACAAGATTGACAATGTTCAAAGGTACAAGCTTAAAAACATGACAATCACACAAAAACAGGTCTTCAACATTTCACTTGTACATTTCTTAAAGTTTAAAGCGCTCTGGGATATTAAGTTCTTGAGCGAGTTTTTTTTTAATTGTGAGTATTCGTGACCCGTATAAAATTACTTAAATTATTAAATTGTACCAAACCTTTGGAGGGTGAAAGTCATAACCATAGAGCAATTATTAAAACGTTCTAATATACGAGTTGATATGAAACAATTACACGATGAAGAAAAATTAGTTAGTAAATATTTGAAAACCTATATAAACGCATCGGAATTCTATGATGGAATATCTTTTAATATTCCCTTATTTCGTTGCAAAATGAAGAAAAACAGGTGTTTTTTTTCTCACTTTTATTGCATATAAATTTAACCTTGAACAAAAATGCATGAACACAAACTATCAAAATTTAACAATGTTAATGCAAAAAAGTAACATTTAACATCCTAAAGTACAAATTGTTTGTACAATTATGAACATTTTTGTAGAGAAAGTCATTTTTTTCGCATTAAAAATCAACATTTGTGATACTTCGTATTAATACAAACTATTATAAATTGTCATCATTGTTCGTATTAATACGCACATTTTCAGGGTTAAAAAGTCAGTTTTTTTTTGCATTAAAAAACTACATTTTTGATACTTTGTATTAATACAAACTATTATAAATTGTCATCATTGTTCGTATTAATATGCACATTTTCAGGGATAAAAAGTCAGTGTTTTGCATTAAAATCAACATTTTTGATCATTCGTATTATACGAACTATTATAAACTGTCATCATTCTTCGTATTAATACAAACATTTTCAGGGATAAAAAGTCATATGTTTTGCATTACAAATCAACATTTTTGATACTTCGTATTAATACGAACAATTATAAACTGTCATCACTGTTCGTATTAATACGCACATTTTCAGGGGTTAAAGTCTTTTTTTTTGCAATAAAACTCAACATTTTTGATACTTCGTATTAATACGAACTATTAAAAACTGTCATCATTCTTCGTATTAATACGCACATTTTCAGGGATAAAAAGTCAGCTTTTTTGGAAATAAATATTAAATTTTTTATACTTTGTATAAATACAAATTATTATAAACTGTCATCATTGTTCGTATTAATACACACATTTTCAGGGGTTAAAAAGTCATTTTTTTTTGCAATAAAAATCACCATTTTTGATACTTCGTATTAATACAAACTTGTATAAATTGTCATCATTGTTCGTATTAATACACACATTTTCAGGGATAAAAAGTCAATTTTTGTGCATCATTAAAAAACTACATTTTTGATACTTCGTATTAATACGAACTTTAATAAATTGTCATCATTGTTCGTATTAATACGCACATTTTCAGGGATAATAAGTCAGCTTTCTTGGCAATAAAAATCGACATTTTTATACTTTGTATTTATACAAACCATTATAAAATGTCATCATTTTTCGAATTAATACGAACATTTTCAGGGATAAAAATTCAGCATTTTTGTCAATAAAAATCAACTTTTTTTATTCTTCGTATTAATAAGAACTTTTATAAATTGTCATCATTGTTCGTATTAATAAGCACATTTTCAAGGATAAAAAGTCATTTTTTTTGCATTAGAAAACTACATTTTTGAAACTTCGTATTAATACGAACTTTTATAAATTGTCATCATTGTTCGTATTAATACGCACATTTTCAGGGATAAAAAGTCAGCTTTTTTGGCAATAAAAATCTACATTTTTTATACTTTGTATTTATACAAACTATTATAAAATATCACCATTTTTCGTATTAATACGCACATTTTCAGGGATAAAAAGTCAGCTTTTTTGTCAATAAAAATCAACATTTTTGATACTTCGTATTAATACGAACTTTTATAAGTTGTCATCATTATTCGTATCAATACACACATTTTCAGGGATAAAAAGTAAGTTTTTTTGCATTGAAAAACTACCATGATTCTTCGTATTAATACAAACTATTAGAAATTGTCATCATTGTTCGTATTAATACGCACATTTTCAGAGATACAAAGTCAGTGTTTTGCATTAAAAATAAACATGTTTGATACTTTGTATAAATACGAACTATTATCAATTGTCATCATTGTTTGTATTAATACGCACATTTTCAGGGATTAAAAGTCAGTTTTTTTGGCAATAAAAATCAACATTTTTGATACTTCATATTAATACGAACTATTATAAATTGTCATCATTGTTCGTATTAATAAGCACAAATTCAGTTTTTTTGCAATAAAAATAAACATGTTTGATACTTCGTATTAATATCAACTACGGTATTATAAATTGTCATCATTGTTTGTATTTTTACGCACATTTTCAGGGATAAATAGTCAGTTTTTTTTGCATTGAAAATCTACATTTTTGATACTTCGTATTAATACAAACTTTTAGAAATTGTCATCATTGTTCGTATTAACACGCACATTTTCAGGGATAAAAAGTCAGTTTTTTTGCCTTAAAAAACTACTTTTTTGATACTTTGTTTTAATACGAACTATTATTAATTGTCATCATTGTTCGTATTATGACGCACATTTTCAGGGATAAAAAGTCAGTTTTTTTGGCAATAAAAATCTACTATTTTTGATACTTCATATTAAAACCAACTATTATAAATCGTCATTATACACCCTTTCAGTTATTGACATTTTGTAATTACCTCCCCTGAATGACGTCATTCGGGGATACCCGATTNGTATTAATACGTACATTTTCAGGAAGAAAAAGTCAATTTTTCCATTAAGAATCAACATTTTTGATACTTCGCAATATTACAAAATATTCACAAAAATTAAAAAGATACTTAAGATATTTAACACTACCATACTTTGTATATTTACAAACATTTGCAAATGCCTTCAAGCTAATTGTTAACCCGCAACAATCAATATAAAATTAACAAATTCCACATTCTCCATTACTCTGTAAATTTGCAAACTATTCAAAAAAGAAATAATATACTTCGTTCATTTACGTTCATTTGCAAATGCCTTCAAATGATTCATTAAAACCAAAATAATTCAATATACAACTGACAAGTTTGTCATTTTTCAAAAGTCCGTAAATTTATGAGCTATTAAAAAAAATTAAGAGATAAATGGTAAATACATAGATTACAAACATTTCCATAAACAAAAACAATGCGTTATTATTTATTGAAGTTGGTTAATTACTTCCGACGAGTTATTTTAGTCAGTACATGCTTCAGCATGCATTATAAGAATTTCATTCTGCAAAATGTTCCCTGCAAGTTAATTCTTCCACATTCACACTGTTTTGGTCGATATTAAATGAATAGAACGATCCAGAAGTAGGTTTTTTTCAATTTTGCGCGGATCTAGCAAAATCCAAATCACACTAAGGTTCTGAGGAGTTGAAATAGTACACATTTAATGCTTGTTTCCTATAAATAATTTTTTTCTTTAGTTTCAAAAGTGGATTAATGAAGGCATCTGACTTTGTATAGTCTTAAAGCATGTTATTACATTTTGCTTAAACTCGCCATCAGCTGAATTTGTATCATAAAGCACTATCCGATCACGTCAGAACAGAAATAATAATGTTTGTTTTGAACAAGAAAATACTACCAAACAGATTTCCTGTTTACTGACACTTATTAATTTTAAAAATTGCGTAGGTTGTTTAATCAATTTTGAAGCATATGACTATTCTTCTGACATCTTTGAAGATCGTTGTCCTATTAAATTACGAGTTCTTGTTCCATATATCATGCACACAAAACAGATTTAATGTCCGTTGAACGTCAACAGGGCGTTGAAACAGAGCGTTAATCAGGACAAGCTTTGTGATGTCTCTACGGTCTGTTTCTTTTACTTTTATTCAATAAAACAAATTGATTGTTAAAGAGTAAATATTTTACATAAAACTACAGTAAACTATTAAGTTAATGAACTTATTTTTAAATATGTACTCATTTGCTCTGTAGATGTAAATTTGTTATTTTAAATACCCCGTACTTGCTGTCTTTTGCGAAACGGTATTTGAACTCCAATATAATATTATTAAATTTAATCGATTGACGTACTTCCTTTTGTGTAATAGTTTTGAAAATAAACTTAATCTTGGATACACCCAAGTTGACATATTTCATAATTATTGGAATAAACCCCTATTGATACATAAAACAGGTCAGCGTTGTTTATACTTAAGTATGGGTCAACATAGACTTTTCCAATATTTTAAAGATAAAGATTGCAAATATGCTCAATCTTTGAAACAAAATCGATTAACGCAAAGAGACTGCAAATGAATACATCTAATGGAAAGATTGTTACATGTTTGGTTGGGTTTTATCAGTTTTGCTTACTTTTTCAAATAAATGCTTACGTTGTATATCACAATTCGCAAGGCATTTACTTCTTGTCCATCGATACGTGTCTTTCTGGTTATTGTTTGTTAGTTAAATAACTAGTCATACAGTGTATTTTCTTGTCCATCGACATCGTTTGAGTCAACCAGTTTACTGTTGTTGTTATTTTTATCAGGATTGTAACATATTCTTTAGGTTAATGTCTTGTACATTTGCAGGATACTTGACAAATATGTGATCGTCGAACAACTTTGACTTTGAAAAACCAGAAATCAACAACACAGTTTAGCTAACAGGTACACAGAACGCTTGTTGAAACTGAAGTCTGATATGGGTGAAAAAGGGTCACAATATTTTATTGTTATATGTAACTGAAATGTTACTGTAATCATATTTTGTATATCGTTCATATCAATCAATCGGTATTTGATCGTGCAGCTCATCGCTTATCTACTGTACTCTACTGTACTTCATCACTGTTATTGCATGGGATTGCGTCGCAACAATCTTTTTACGCGTTAGCACACATGAATATACTGCATAACCTTCACTTAAGTTAAAAACATTGCACAGTGACCGCAATGTTTTCAGGTCAGAAAAATGTTTGTTTTGCTGATAATACATTATGATAAATGGTTTAAACTTTTATTGAATCACAGCCAAATTATAGCAGTATTAAACGTTCGGGTATTTATGTTATTGTGTAACTTTCATAATACGCAATAAAATAATAAAAGATCAGAAACGATGATTTATGTTGAGGTTAACCGTATATTATTTCAATTCATCGGAAATATAATTCTCACATTTATATTCAGGACATGCTCAATAACAATGATTCATAGCTGAGATTTAGGTAGCATAAACATCAATGAAAATGTGTTTTTCGCTCGGGGTGGCGCTATACCGTACATGTCCTACTAGGACACTTTGCTGATGCTGGACCGAAATGCATATATATCTACAGTCATGACAGCAAATTGAGTTTCATGAAAACTAAATACATATGATTGTATGACCAGTTTTAATAAATGTCAACATTTGACAACGCGTATTATTCCAGAAAATTAGTATACTTTCAATGGAATTACACATAATTAACATCTATTTAGATGAGATAAGCACAAACAGAACATGTTTTTTGGCTTTGACGTCAAACAGAATATTTCCTTTAGATATAATTTGTTTGGCATTATTAATCTTGAAAAATGCTGGATTTAGAACGTATACTTGGAGATCTAGATTGGATTGCATTATGTATGCGTCGGCTCAAGTAAGGATTACTGTTAATACTCCTTAACAAAACTTGCGTTTGGATGAAAATAGTGTGCTGAAACTATGTGTGTAGGAAGCTACCATACTTACTCAGCTTAAGATTAAATTTTGAGTCAGTCATTATAAGGTCAAAGATATTCAAACACAAAAATGATGTCTGTTCAATTACTTTAAGTTATGTGTATCGCATTGTCAATTTGTGTATAGAACACTTGCATCGCTACCTAGCTTTGGATTTAATATGATTTTCGGGTAGATTTTTCAACAACTAGTGCTTTATCTTTTTTTTAAACTAGAAAACCATGTCCGTTAGCATCGTTTTAAGTAAAAATAGATTTTGCAATGCAAATTGACGTGTAGAAAACTAAATGATTGTTCATTTCTGTCTGAAACTTGGACATTGTAGGAATATAAGAACTAATTTGCAATGCAACGATATTATAAGTACCAGTATCAGTGTAGCATTTTTATCAAAATAATTGTTAAACTGTTTAAAACACCAGTAGGCGAGAAACCTTTTAAACCTTTCAATTCGGTCCTTACATAATGACAAGGAACCAATTGCCAAACAATGAGACATACATAATTGCACTAGACAAGGCACACACGTACATACCAAACGCACAAACATGAACAAAACAGGGGTCACCGCCTTTAAAAGGTCAATTCAAAAGCACAGGTTGTTAAAATCTCCAAACCTCACATACCTGGTTCATACTAAATATTTCATGTTTTAATAAAAATTAACCTCAGAATAAAAATTGAAATTAAATAGCACTTAGAATGCATTTTACTTTAATGACCATAGTACAACAGAGTATGTGCCGTGTTAATTAAACGTTCTATCTTACACTTTGCATATACAACACAATTATATTTACTTTTCGCATTACTTTCTTTAGTATAGATACGGGTCCGATTTAAAGACGCAACATGCGTTTAGGGGCGGAATACAACGAATAGGCCTAATGTGAACCGGGACGGCCACTTTTAATCGTTTACAGCCGAACCACCAACGAGTGTAATTGAAGGTGAACTATTCGAACGTTTGATCTATACTTTTTATATGTAATATTGCTAAGGTTCTCTTTTAAACGAGTCATCGGTGTATGAATATTCGTCTCTGTTTACGGACAGGTGTTCCACAATGTTTCATTTCAGATTATTCAATATGTCAAGCCATGTTTCTATGGTGACCTCAATAGAATGTTTATTTTAACTGTATCAGTCTTTGCATAATACAAACAGTGTGTTAATTAGTGCGGGTCTTACAACAGTTCCCACCATGTTAATCAAAAGACTCTCACATAATTGAATTGCTGTACCACAGCTGACAATGTGTTGATTAAATGGAATAGTTTCGCCTCTAAATTTGCCTAAAGGAACAAAAACGATTTTAAAAGCGGACATTGTGACCACATGTTGTTCTCCGCGATTCTACACGCGTCCTGCCTAATGGGTTGTTTATCTCGTCTGGGGTTTCGGGGCTTTTTGCTTTCAGGCACAGGTATTGTTGATGTCAGACAACGAAACGTCTGAATATTTCGCGACGTGCTTATGTTGAAGTTGCAGTTGTCAAGGCCGTTGTGTTATTTTTATTAATGTAAACATAAAGTGAGTTTATTGATCGCCTTAATTAAGAAAAACTGCGTTTCAATACATACAAATAAACCCTTTTTTGTTTTGAGGCAAGTATTGTTAGTTAGTTTAATAAAATAATGTTCCGAAAATTTAGTTGTAAAATTTGCATACAAATTATATTTATTTTGTTGTTTTCTTCTCGACAATAATTCCGAATTTTAATTGTATATTGTCATAATTAATGTTTTACGTTTGTCATCCCTTGTTAAGATGTATTGCTCTTCGTATTGAATGTGTAATGGATTAACTTACATACTCGATTTTTACATTTAGCTGCTGGTACTGATCATAAAATATTGTTCAACTTGTTAGAATATAAGAACTCCTAGGTTTTAAATTGAAAAACAAAATCGAGAATACGTGTCACTTTAAACATATTAATCACGGTAGTTTTGTTAAAATTTACACTATATTGCTGTGTGTTTTATTTGTTATGATGTACTTAAGCAATTTCTCTCCAATGATGATTAATCGACAGAGTGAACATAATTCTAAATCACATTTAAATTATTGACCACAATAATTAAATGACAAAATGACGGAAGATTATTTAGCCGTTTATAACTATAATTTAAACTCTGCATTTACAAACAAAAGACTAAGAATTTAATAAAACACTAACATTTAAAAGTACATTGCAATGTCGATAACGGACAAACATATTTCTAACGATGATATGACACTGACAACAGAAATCATTATTGTGTAGAATATACATAAAATAATGTGAGTGCATACAGTACGGATGTAATTCAATGCATCACATTTGCAATAGTTTAAATAAACATGTTGACTACCCACGCATAACACTAATACAGTTTTTATTTCGTATTCACAAAATAAAGATAAATCGGTAGGAAAATACAAATACCCATGGAAACACGTTTACAATACGGATGTAATTCATTGCAGCACATGTGCAATTGTATAAATAAACATGTTAACTACCCACGTATCACACTAATACAGATATAATAACGTATTCACAAACTGATATAAAGCTAAATCGGTAGCGAAATAAAAAAAACACGCAATTTGCATCATGGTGTGACAGTCTCAGTATTTAATTCGTTGAGGCAAGAGTTTATCGAGTTCATCTTTGAACACCTGAATTATTTAAAAAGTTGTGTAGCTGTAAACGTTGAACATCATTTAAAGTAATAAAATAAAACGTATAGAGATGATATCACGTTGGTGGCGGAAACGGAGAAAGTTAATCATGCGATGCTGAGCGTATAATTCGTATTAAAATTGTTACAAAAACAGCAATGTTTGTTTTTGTGTACTCGAAGCGTAATTATTTGATTTATGCCAAATAAAATTAGTGCAAAAAATTATAAATTAACAGTGTTATACATAAACATTTAAACATAATTATCCGAGAAAGAATCGGTTCATTTTAAAGAGACCTCTTCACAGATTTACGTATTTTGTAAAAAAAGGGAACATGTATTTAATAAAAAAATATATATCTTGAAATAATGATAATAACGAGATAAAAAAATGCCCACCTCGGGATTCGAAAAAATTGATCTTTATGAGCAAAACATTACGCGCTACCGCTGCACCACTCAAGCTTTCGAATACACATTTTTCCTAATTATCGATGCAAAGCGTTTCAAACGCTTATTGTTTCGATTTCTGATTATCCTTACACGAACATATTATTATCTGCTAAACATTTTAGATAACAACCCATTACATATCCGTGACGAATAAAACTCTATACTCGGAGTTTTTTTTTGCCGTACTTTTATTAATGTTTAATCATTTAAAAAAACGTATGTTCGTCTTACAACATGAAAATGAATGTATACATAGGGAGAAGAATTACATAAGACATGGTCTTTCGTTCCAATACAATTCAAGCATGTACATAATATAAATGCTGTATGAAATGCATATGTATATGAATAAGAATGTTCGTTTATTTGAAATAAATTAGTTTAAACCATAAAGAACAGTGCAGGCATTGTAATACATTGTTGTCATTGAATACTGCGATGAACATTTAGAAACCTTAAGAGCTTTTGTCTGTAACGTAAAGCAACTGTCTGTATCTTATTGTCAGCTTTTATTCTCCATTATCGTAAGACAGACAGACAGACAGACTGACAGACAGAATGTTTTATTTACGTAAACTTTAAAGTTGTTTGATAATTACACATAGATAAGCAGTTAAATACATATATACATATTATCATGTCAACGTTAATACAAGTTCTTTAAGCTAAGTATGACATAGATCGCGTAAAGATTATCATACATACTATAATAATATTGTTTGTGATTTTTCATAATTAACAAAATATGCAACTATAATAAAGAGTTTTTGTCGACTAACATATACAGATTATTAATAAATTGAATTTAAATATTAAATTGTGTACACATAAGATTTTTTTTTACAAGACGAGTTGATATAAACAAGAGGTCCATGATGGCCCTGAATCGCTCACCTGACTAACCTTGCTACATCAACCTAAATTCTATCAGACTATGGCTAGCTATATCATGAAGTACAAATGGGCCAAATTTCAGGACCATAGCTAAAAAAAACAAGAGGCCCATGAGGGCCTGAATCGCTCTACTGGCTGGAATGTCAATGGAATGGAAAGTCATCATGCAAGGGAATACTGAAAACACAAATCCTTTCATCCTTGCCAAATGAATTATCAGATGGCTTATATTTTATTTAATTTTAAATTTATAATTGCAACCAATTAAACAACCTACTTAAATGCCTCGGACCAATACAAATTCAAGGGGCGATAATTCTGGACTTTTTACTCTGATGTAACCCATTTTCAATAGGGTTTGAGTCCTTATTAATATAAAGACACTGAACAAGTTTGAAAAGAATCGGATGAAAACTGTGGAGTTTATCGCGCAAAGAAGAAAAAGTCTAACGCACGCACGGACGGACGGACGGTCTAATGTAACCCATTTTCAATAGGGTTCGAGTCCTCATGAATATAAAGACACTGTACAAGTTTTAAAAGAATCGGATAAAAACTGTGGAGTTTATGGCGTAAACAAGAAAAAGTCTACACACGCACGGACGGACGGTCTAATGTAACCCATTTTCAATAGGGTTCGAGTCCTCATTAATATAAAGACACTGAACAAGTTTAAAAAGAATCGGATGAAAACTGTGGAGTTTATCGCGTAAACAAACAAAAGTCTANAACATGCAAAGTTCAACGAGCTCCTGCGGCCATGTTTTTTGACGAATCAAATTTCTTTGAACAACTTTTTCAGGGGAGCCTTCAAAGGTCATCCCTGTGAAATTTTTTGAAAATCTGATGAGCGGTTTCTGACAAGAAGATTTTTTAAGGTTTTTACCATATATGGTCATGGCGGCCATCTTGGTTATGTGATCAAATTTTTTTTAACAATTCTTTTGTCCCATGACCTAGGGATGCTCAACATGAAATTTAGTTGAAATTGGCTCAATGGTTTAGTAGAAGAAGATGTTTACAAATTGTTTACAGACGGACGGACGGACGGACGCCGGACGCTGAGTGATCACAATAGCTCACCCCGAGCTATCGCTCAGGTGAGCTAAAAATGTCATCGTATTATTGCCTCCATCAATCTTACCAGTCACACGCATATTAAGAGTAAGCCAATCCTTCCCATTCTCTATAAAGAGGATTGACGATGTTGTTGTAAACAATTGGAGCGATGAACCTTTTGTAAATAGATTTATATTAATTTAAAAAACTCATGACCTCGTTTGGTTTCCTTTATGAAGCCTTTGTATCATGGTGAACGTTAGTGTACAACAACAAAGGTGCACATGTCAAATATGTAACCTTGACTGGCGTCAAGGGAACATAGTACATTCTTAATTCAAAACAAACGTGTGCATACTATTAGGTTCAAAACAAGACACAATGTTAGGTGTGCGACTCAAGTGGAAATGTATACTTGTACTAATTTCAGTCGTCTTGCAATCTAGACTTAAGAGTATTGTTGATTAAAAAACACATACATTTCCTTTTTTGGTTTTCATTTTTTTTTTCGAAGGAAAGTGTTAGACAAATACCGAAATACAGATATCATATATATGTTCAGATAATGTGTAACTGATAACGAAAGGAGTAAGAAAAAAATTAGGGATGAAAGAAGACGTTTTTCACAAAAATATTGAAAAAAAAGCAGAGAAACAAATGCGCACAAAAATGTTAACCAAAAAAATGTATTCGTTTTATTGTATATTAACTAAAAAACGTTCGAAATTGTTCTCTAAATATATTCAATTTATTTTTGCTTATAGCAATCATTCCTTCAATTCTAACATACCACAAACATTTCTACAAAGAAACTACTTCGAAATCTGCCCACATGTAACTAGGCTCCAGATGTGATCTCGTGTATCTTATTCAGACAAAATAACACCAATAAATCCTTACATCGTTATGCCATCTAGCACATAGACAATTGTTTATTATATCAGGTCGTGCGGCATCGTCAGAATGATATACAACGTTTTATAATACCGCAGTGTTAATGTTAGCTACATATTCCTGCATTCATATTCTTGTGTGTGGATGGGGTATTCTAAGATTCAATGACGATTGCGATCATATCAATGGCTGTTCCAGACGTCATTCTGTTTGACATGCTGAAGCAGTTTGATATCTGTAACAGGGTGTATTTTGCAACAACATATTTAATGCACTTTTGAAAAAAAACGTGTTTAAATGCACAGAGCCAAGGTAAATTCCATATGAAAATAAAAGTTTCTTAACAACAAGTAAGAGACGACTGTTTATTTGGCGTCAATAATACCGGTAAGGTGTTTAACATTCTATAAATACCTTAATATATGGAGTCGGTTTTTTTTAGTATACAAGTATTGACAAGAGGACCATCAATTATAAAGTGATCTTCATCAGAAGGAAGCCATAATGAATATGCGTCTCTGCTTATCTAGTTAATTAATTATTTTATGATAATTGAACTATGCCACCTTTGACTGACGTTATACGCAGATGTTTCGTTAAAAAACAATGAAATGCGAGTGAAACTTTGTACATACACTAATACAATACTAGAAAGTGTTAAATGATGTCACGTCATATGATTAACGGTTATATTCAAACTAGGATCAAGACAATATGTTTTCATAAATTATAAAGTTGTTTCTTGAGATTGTTCCGTCTATATTGAAAGTTCGTAGTCACTTGACAAAATTAAATATTTTATATGCAGTCGTTTGTTGTTTTTTTTCCAAATAAAAATATCATAAAGTGCATTGAAACAAACAATTGCAGTTATGTTGGATTTTTAATTTCGTTGTCGGCCACACACAATCGAAATGACATATACTTTCTTCAGTAGTATAATGTGACTATATATTTGATCAGATTTTCATCTGTGTTCATAAGAAAGCAATAATAAAGGTAAAACAGCATGCATGCTTCTTTAATGTAAGCATTATACTGTGTTTTTTTTTCTTCACATATAAAGAATGTTGAAGGACCCGTGATAAGCGGTGCAACGAATTATACCTAGATGGAAGTCATAATGACCTCTATTTTCATCATATTAGGTACACATGCACGTAAGTGTATACATGCAATGACTAAGGCAAAACGCTTATACAGAATACAATAAGCTCAACAGGAAGGTTATATCGTTTAAATAACAATCGAGGGCTAAATTTACCGAACATCAAGCCAGGCGTGAGTACTTAAAGCACTTAAAAAGTAGTGATTAGATTTTAACAGCGTGGTTATGTGATCAAACTACACGAGCATGACATTGATTCACATGTTGTTACATGTGTAGATAATTTATATAATGTAAACTACAATATGATCGTAACGGTTAAACTATGTTTATAAAGGATGTTATATTTTAAGCGGAATAAAAATGAACGTTTTATTTTAATATTGTATTCATTGGTATATGTAAGTTACCTTAAAAGTAAATATTCTAGGTATACACGTATAATTTAAGATGAAATCACGATATCAATACTAAATTTATAATAATATGTGTCATTTTTATGAAGTTTATAAATTCCATAAGCATCTATTTAATGCAAATGTAGTCGTTTCTAATGAACAAGTGTATTTCTGGTTGGATCGTTGGTCACAATACCTGACAGGTTTCTTACGAGTACATGGGCTGAATCCCCCCATAGCACACGCCAATGCGAAAATAAAAAAATATACAAAGCACTCTCCAGTTGCCACTCACAGAAATGTTAATACCATTATGTGTCTATATATGTTGTAGTACATCTTATTTCCACTCAGGTCCATCAACTGCATCGATCTCCGAATCGTAAAGATTAGTGTTTCTGTTATAAAATTAACATTAGTAATCGAATAGTATGACTGCTTATGAAAACTGCCAACGATCTCTCGTATATACGTATAGCGTCAAATTTATTTCATATATACGTAGTGTTCTACATTTAGAGTAATTTGTACTTAATGGAGAAGTCGATATAATATTTAATTGTGTAAAATCACTCAATTACTTTTGTTTAATTGTTAAATGCCGCTCACTTTTCGGTCATATCAGTAAGAAAGAGATAAGCGTTTATTTCGGATTAATATTCGCTTTTTATCTCGATTTTGATCGCTACGAATTTTCTTAATCACGTGATTACCCCCTCTGTAAATACTACTTCAAATATATGATATGGGACGTTAACATCTCATTACTGCACGTCCTCTGGTAGCACGAATGCCAGTATCAAAATAATCCCTTTTATAGCGTACACAATCTTGTAATGAGTTACATAAGCCATTCCCTTATACGTCCCTAATTAGTGTCAATATATGTACTGAGGGTTGTTAATTTACTGGTTTATTTTTTTCTATCGAGAAAATATCGCAAACATCCAGTCTAGATAATAGGTTTAATTGATACTTTGTTCAGAATATGAACGTACTGAATTTGCGTGATATATAGAATAACAGGTTTCTGCATGATATTTTTGTAATATATCAGGCAATGCTTAAAATAATACTGACTACAGAATGTCTCACGTACAGATATTGACTACAGAATGTCTCAAGTACAGAATACTGGCTACAGAATATCTCAAGTACAGAATACTGACTACAGAATGTCTCAAGTACATAATAATGAATAAAAGAATGTCTCAATAACAGAATGCTGACTACAATATGTCTCAAGCACTGTGGTGTTATATGCATGTATGTATGTATTACCGTGCACATTACAGGCATTTTGTCACTTTATCAAACTCTTACGGTTGCTAACAACATTCGTTCTTCCCTGATAGTTTCATGAGACGAAAACTTTCTATGTCGAGATGTAAAAGAAGCTTTGACACGGGTATGTTGTGAACACCAAAGTCCTTGGATAACAGCAGAATTACACACAAGCTTTAAATTACGACGTGTTTTCAAGAGACATTAAACAATAACAATTGTCTATCCAATTCTGCAATTTTAATGCTCTCCATGTCGGATGACGATCAATCAATATGAGTGCGATATATGGCGTTAAAATTTTCATTAATATTTTATAAATTATCGTTTTCAATACGGCAAACAAAAGCTGATTTTCATTGATGGCTTATTCAAGAAACATATATATTAATTTAATTTCAATCATATACAAAATTATAAAATGAGTTTTCTGTCACATAAAGCCATCGACCAGATGACAAGTTCGAGGGTACTATAAAAACTTGTTGATAGCTCCTTTTATTTATTCACAATAACAATGATATTTATAGCCGTGTTTGGCTTTTTCGATATTTTCGTGAAACCAAAATTATAAAATAAAGGTAACATGAGTTTAAAGATAAACGTGAGCTTTAAGAATGTTTCATTTGGATGAGGAATGCCCTAGGAACACCTATGCAAAGATTGATCATGAACTGAAAGTCGTGAGTAATTGTTGAAAGCTCCGACATAATAAATTAAAACACAATTGCTAGTGATTTATTTACAAAGCATGCGGAACAAGGAACAGATCTGTCCCATCATTGTCCGAGAGAAATAGTGCGGTATGAACATTCAAACGAAAGAGACACGGGCACGAATATCGCTTGTGCTTAAAAACTCATAAACTGCAGCTGTGTAATAGATACTATCCACAAGTTGGCACGGGCATGTCTAAACCAACAACAACCTTGTAGACCAGCTGACCGCGTTTGACAGGCCACTCATGACTCCTTGATAAACATGGGCAAGCGTAAAACTGAATTATTGGATGGTGGGGAAGCCGTGGAGTTAGCTCAATCTGCCTTTAAAACACAAGGTTTTTAATATATTTTAATGACATTGACATGTTTTCTGACCACATCTTACATCTTAAGGACATAGTCTCATAAAACGATGTTATATCACAGATCAAACCGGTGTCAATTAAATGATATTTATAATTAGCAACACTTCCGGATAATTCACCTCTTATGGTGCTGTTTACTCTACAGTTTATTTGACACTTGTTTGCTTGCACACGTGTTTATCATGCAACTGATCGGTACGTTGGCATATTTATGTCTGCCTATAATCATTTAATTGCAGGGTTATAGAAAACATGCGGTTAAGTAAACATGTCATGCATGCAGTCATATAAACTATATCCAGATATACACACCATTCATTTAAGCTTTTTTAAAATACAGAGACAAGATGTATGGATTCTTTTCCAAACTTATGAAATCCTTCTTTTTTAGAAACATTACACTGTTATCTTTTAAGCATCCGTGCAGCAATTTAAATAAACCATTAATGCTTATTGTTAGTATTTTATGAATTAAATAAATACAAATTATATTAGTGTTTAAGACACTTTAATAAACAAAAGTAACGTGTTTGTACGATATATTTTCGTTAATAAATGAAATAAAAAAACTTGCGACATATATTATCAAGGACACAGTAAAAGTCGTGCGTGACATTCTTTCAATTTAGCCACTGTCACTGATTGTCCATTCATTGAACTGATGATTGACGTTTGTGGACAGGTTATTTTTAGCTGACAGCTATCAATCGCGGTGTAGCCTCAGCCATATGACCTTCACATATGTAACTATTAACATAATAATTCATGTAAGTGTCACTGTAATTGAAAGTGCATGTGAACATGCCTGTGTACACTAACATTATTTTAACTAAGTGACGAGTCAACAGCTGGTAGCTGTATAAAGTGTACGTAATATTTATGTTAGAAACTCTGTTAAATTATGCTTCTGAGAAATATTTTTTAAACGGTTTGTCATAAAATTAACCCAGTTCAGTGCACTCATTATTCAAAAATGGTTAAATTTCGCAGAAATGACAGGTTAACATGAACTTGTCAACATCAGTCGCTAAAGTATGCTTGAGGAACTTGTTAACACATGGCGAGCTGAACTAAAACCACAAATCAATTCAAAATTGAATGTGTGCATTCAGTCTTAATGTTATTGTTTTTTCTGTCATTTTCATTTATATTATTCTGTTGTCGATTAATTTCTATGTAATATATGCAGTAATTTATAAAGAGTATCATTTAATTTGTGTTTCCATCGATGCAATTATTTAATGATTTCTTCTTTTTGTCCACAGAACAAAAGTCTTGTAATAACATTTTAGCATTAATAGTGGCAGTCGACGCGAATTTTAAAATATACCTAGTGTCAATACTGTTATTTCGATTTACCCAATATTAAGATAACAATGGATTTTAAAGAAGCAAACGTTATGGATTTTGAACATTCAAACTTCCCGAACATTGTTGTTTTTGTAACCAATATTTTTTCGGCTACCACCATGTCAAAACAAGATAATTTTCAGTATTGTGAACAAAACATGAGGTTAAAGATGTTGTTTGAAATGCAGTATTCACTTTGCCGCTCATGATATCATGATATTCACCATAGTATTGATCTATAATGAAATGGTTGAATTACATATTTTGAAGCAAAAATATCATAAATAAGCAATTTACCACTGCTCCTCCGACTCAGATCTAAAAATCAATATATTGCATCACTTAATAATCAAACTTATGCTCATAAGCACGTACAAATTAATTAAAGCAACATAAACGTTCGTAAAAACAAACACAACTTTTACCAGAAGACCACCTTATACGATATGAAATTATTGTAGCTCAATTATATTTTATGTTAACTTAGATACACCTCTGCAAGTAAAGAAAGTGTTGTTCAAACAATCCTACTAAATAGCTGAATGGCAAGTTATGTAACAATTGTGCGCGATTGCCTTTTTTAGCTCACCTGATTGCTCAGATGAGCTTTTAGGATCGGTCTTTGTCCGTCGTCCGTCCGTCCGTCCGTCGTCCACATTGGTTTGTAAACACTCAAGAGGCCACATTTCTTTCTGTCCGATCTTCATGAAACTTGGTCAGAAGATTTGTCTC
>VMBQ01008824.1:0-35500 GCA_007657795.1 Dreissena rostriformis
TACCACAACCGATATTTGAAATTATTTACGATATTGCATTTCAAAAAAAATCAAATTCGTTATCATTTTAAAAAGTTTTTATATGTTTTTGTCGAACAAGTTTCCCTACACTTTCTCGCTTAAAGATCCACGCCGGGACTAAGATGGAGCAGGCTTTAGATCGCATATTTAATGACTCTGTTTTTAGAGTAACTGTTTGGTTCCCGACTTATGTTCATTAATAAATAGTTGACTAACCCTGCAAACTACTTGAATATTTGCGACAAACGCAATCGCCCTTAAAATAAACACAATTTTCAGCTGTTCTGGTTGAAGTATCTGTTGCAAATACGATAAAATTTAAACACGCTTATCTTCATTTCTAGGTTACATATCGAATAAATAATAGTCGAAATGTTGACTGAAATGTATGTTAAAGATGGCAAAAGACATGCACATTTCTAGTGTCTCATTAAAAAAAACACACAAAAAAAAAACATTAATATAGTAGCACTGGTTTGGACGCAAAAAGTAAGTTACTATTTTGTGTTGCTTGATATTTTTTCTTTACAGGCTTACTGGCTTAAAAGTATGGTTATTCTCGTAAATACGCATATTCCGGAAGTTTAAGTAATGTTCATCTATTAGGGCGAATTCCTTTTGTTTTATTAGTTTTCAGTGCACCAGAATGATATATTTCAAAGTTAATGCCCCTTATTTTATGTTTGTATTTAATTTTTGTCCAGAGTATATCTTTCAAACTGAATAGGTATATTTATTTTATTTAAGGGATGTTCAGTGCACAAGAGACATAACTGTTATATCGATATTTTCAGAGTTGTAACCTTTTTTTATTTTTTTTATCAAATTTCTCCATCTGCAACTCTCAGAGAATATTTAAGGTATCAACTTTGAAAATTCCACAAGAGCCATAACTCTCGCTTTCATATCCTCCGGACACAATTCAAATACAAATTAAACAAAGGGCAATAACTCAAAAGTATGGAAGCAAGAGTACCACTTTCAGTTTTCAAGAAATGCTCCGGACAAGCTGAGAATAAAAATTTGCATATAGCACTAACTCTAAAAATATGAGAGCAAGAGTTTTGTTGTTCACTGCATATTCCCCGTCTCTCCTCAATTAGATCCATATAACTATTAAGATTATAGTTGATGCCTTTTCTAGTTACAAAACATGCTCCGGACAAAATTTAACTATTACAAAATTAACAAAGGACACTAACTTAAAAAAAATGAAAGCAATAGTTATGACTTTTGTGTAAGCACTTCCCCCGATCAGATCCCTCTGCCAATGAAGTTTGAAGTTGATACCTGTTGCAGTTCCAGAGACATGCTTCAGAAATATTACAAATATTAATATAATCAAAAGGCAATAACTCTTATAATATAAAAACAATTGTCATTACCCTTGTACAAAGACTTTCCCGACATTAGACCTATCTACCTGTGAAGTTTGAAGATAGTTTTCAACATGTGCCCCGAGCGAGAAATCCGACGTTCGTCCGTGCGGACGGCAAGACAGACAAACTGAATCCAATATAACAGCCACCCCCTTACGGATTTTCATTAAACACAAAAATGCAAACTTGTAATCCTACCAGATTTGGAAGGACGTTTTCTGTGAATTTAGTGTTTAAAATTAACCCGAAAGGCAAGGAAAACACTGCGAGGAGTTGTATCATGTTTGTAATTGAATATACCGGTGTCTAGCCTAAATCACTTACTAGGTGGTGGCGGAAGTGGTGCTAGTGTAGTCGACGTGCTGGCAGTGGTGGTGGCTGGCAAAGAAAACAAACTCAAACTGCAAATATATACTACATCGTTACACATCTTAGTTTAAATCATAAGTCCATGATTGCTTAAAACACGATATATGCAAAACGTTTTAATATCGTTTTGGTTCGTATTTTCAACAAAAACGTATTATAGCGTGAGTTGAATTTTGGTAAATTTATAATTATTAAGTGTTTTTTTAACAAAAAGTAAGACAATGGGTTACATCATACTCCTACCTTAAATTAAAATTAATTCTCACATAGAAAGTATCGCATCATAAAGTTTAGCAATAAAAGCACATCTATGCCACCAAAAATAACATACCTTGTACACACAACACGCTTAAACAAAGATGAGGTTGACTCGACCTATAAATCTGTTTTTGCTTAGTGTACATAGATGGACGGCACCAATCTAACACACATACACAACACACATACATTAAGCATGTATGATCAATGCTAAACGGGTAGGCAAAAGCGCGGTACAATTACTTTAAAAGAAAGCGGGTGTACAAGTTTTCGGTAAAAGGACATGCGCACGGTGAAATTGAACGTGTGGTAAGTTTAGTATTTCAATTTAGAGGTAAGTCATAAAAAACATTGTGCATAAACGATTTAAACATCTAGCGGATGGTGTTATTATAGTAAATATACTTGTTAACACATGCTTACTTTTAGGAATCGCATGGTTCAAGAATACATACGAAACATAATTTGTATGTTTGATTTTAATTTTTATGTTTAAGTATTGTCTTTTTATCGACAGTTGATATTTAAAATATGACATATTTAAGCAGGAATGTCATTAAATTGTCTCTCATTTACTGAAAATCAAGGCGGAATGGTAAAAAAAACATGGCTTTTATTTTTACAGTCAATATATGTATTTTTTTAGAATGCTCCGTAATATTTACGTCTGTAAAAGTGTACAACAAACACGCAATTACAACTAGTTCACGTCTCTATAAGAAGTCCAGTTATTGATGCAATTCGTGAAAATTAGAAAATCTTCGTACTTTGATGTTTTTATTTATATATGGGCATTTCCTATATATTAAAAATTATGTTAATTTTCTATATTGTTGTTCCATTCATGGACATTTGTACTTGAACGGTAACATAATGTAAACATGTTTGAGTGCGGCTATTGTCTTTATTCGGAACTGAACTATGCATTGTGTGAGATGAATATTCACACATTTACAGATTATTTGAGATAACGGAATAACAATACGAAATCCCTTTAATCTATGTCAATGTTGTGAGTTCCGAATAACGACTACCTAAGCTTGATATATTACGTTATAACATAGCAGTTTAAGTACAAAGCGTTATAAAAATGTAAATATAAAAGCAAAAATTAAGCATTCAAGCACTTGTCCCCGCATTATAATCGTGCAAATAAAAGCATATGCAAAACTGTTTTCATAAATAGCCCTGTTGTATTCCCATATTTAAAAATAACATCAAGATAGAGGTTATTAATGCTTTAGTTGACGATTAAATCACTAAAAATTAACCTGTGTACAGCAATATTTTTTAACACATGTTATTGTTGTTTTTTATTGTTGTTTTTTTTAGTATGTTCCCTTTATTAAACATTATGATTGTCGTTGGAAATCTATATTTTATCGTAACACGGTGAGTGCGTGTTAACAAAATACGCCGATATACATACTTGGAGCAGCGCTTGTCGTAGTGGGAACTGTGGTCGTAACTGCAAGAATAATATAAGACGATAATATCACCATATTGTAGTAAAATGTTATTGTCATGATGGAAAAATATTTAATTTAATTTATTAATAGTTACACGAAATTAAACACCAATATGTACTTTGTATTGCATAGTTCGAATGTGTAATACGTCTTATTATATGTTGTGCTTTAGTTAATATGTTGATGGGAACAATGCAAAAATATTTATTGGAAGTAAAGTTTTTCAATGCAGGCAAACATTTGCCGAATATAACAGCACACACACCGCAAAGAACATCACACATGGAGCCATTAAGTTGTTGTTTAACACAGTACGTCGGACATGGTTATTTTTCATATAAGTTTACGGAACTGCAACACACCATTCCATTTATAGTCATGCCACTTAAGATATCATGAAGTTTATGCATAATTATGTTAAAGACTTCGTTAATATTTTTTCAAACTTCAAAGAGGGTTCATTTAGGATAAATTTCATTTAAGAAAACATTTGAAGGAAACATGCATTTATCATAATTGTCACCGAAAACGAATAAAAGAATGAGGTCGGTAATAGTGTTAAAGATGTGTCACGGGTTGGAAAAGTTCATGAAAGGTATATAACAAATGACAAACAGGTTTCAAACAAAACAATTTCAAATAGAGAAAAAGAATAGTGTTTAGGGATTTGAACAGTATTTTAAACTAACTCGTTGTAGCGTCACTGGACCCGCCGTCTGTTGTTGATATTCCATGAGTTGTACCTGTTTTATATGAGTCATTTGTCCATTTTCTAATTACGTTGAAAAATGTTTAACATCATACCAGTTTTTATTATTGTTCGAGTAATACCGACTGACAGCTAATATATATGATCAATATTGCAATTCAAAAACCATTTGGTCTGATAATTTATAGCTAAAGTGCTGTTTAGATGAAGTCATGAACAGAAACTTAGCCCTTAAGCTCTTCCATATAAGCATATCGGTATTCAAATTACAGATTTATTACAGAATATTAAACAGTATAGAAACATAGCAGTTTTACGGTAAATCAAGGCCATGTTACATTTTACAATAAATTTAAGCAACAGAGTGTCATGTTTTATATATTTCAGGTTATTTCAAATAAATCGATTGGGAGAAAACGGTTAACATTAAATGCCTGTATGTGTAATGATTTCCACGTAAAGTATATGACATAGATATGTCACTGCTCTTGCCAATGCTATACAAGCTGTTCGCTGAAATGTCATAAGCTAATCCGAACGCAGCTACTTTAAAGACAAACCTATTATTCGGGTATAATATATGACTAACAAATACTATATATAAGTGAAAAGGATCAGGGCAGCAAGGCAAACAACTAACTAGATGTCAACGTTGAAGAAGAGGCACTTGTGGTCGTTGAAGAATCTTCTGTAGCTGAACCTGGTTTGCACAATTTGTAGTTTGAAGCATGCAAGCAGGACGCAAAAACTGAGGATACGTGGTGTATATATTTAACTGTAATGCTTAGATTTCTAAACGAGTGTACTCTGAAGTGCTTTATTCATATGGTATTGTATATACTTCGGCGTAGAAATACGACATTTCGAAGGAAGAAATAGTTTATGTATGTTATACTAAAATGCATAGACGGCCTTTGAACGATTTAGTTCCAACATAGTACACGTAAGTTCATTTGAGAAAACAAATATTTATATCGAAAACAGTCAAACTGCTAATTTGTATTGTTGTTTTGCTTTCATAAACATACAAAACTTATTATGAACCATCCCGATGTCATCTTAGTGAGAACCGTGAAAACAACTTTCGACAAGTTTCTGTTTATATCACCTGATAGTGCCATAACATGGAAACAAAACATATGATCAAAATTAACTAACTAGTAGCAGGCGTGACATCAGTTGTAGTAACTGCCGTTGTGGGACCGCCTGTACTTGAACCTGATTTAAATAATGTTTGGATAAAGACATGCACGTTCATAAGCACTATATTCGTCTATAAAACTCTTCTACAAAAAAATAATCAAGAAAGCGTTACAAGATTTAATTTTAATATATACGGAACCTCTCTACAACAGCTTACTGTCAATATAAGTCTACCTTAAGCAGTTTGACAATTAGTTCAAATTTAACGAATAATCTAATCTAATTTATAGTATCAATAACAGTGTTTACGCAAAATCGCAGACACACAGTGCACGTACTTGCCATGACCTTGACCTCGCATAAGGTCAACGGTCCTGGAGATCGGAAGATTCTCACAGCGTCTCCCTGACGGTTGACGTTGACGGTGATAGGGCGCGTTGCGTTGTCGGTCGTCAGCGCGTGGTCATAAACCAGGCTTGGTACACCGGCGAGTTCCACATATAAATTGAAACCGCTTAACTGGTTCCCCACGTCTATTTGTAGCAAAAGAAAATAATAATGTAACATATTGTGCATTTATTTAAAGTTTTAGATGAAGAAGTGATTTAAATATATGAAATGCTCAGCCAAGTACAGATGTAGAAGATAATGAAACCTAAAAAACTGAAGTTATTTTCGAGTGTTGTAGAGGGGAAGCAGACAACTACAACGAGCGAGGCCTGGTTTAGGGGAAATAACCCTGGGTTAGGGTTAGGGGTCGGGTTAAGGTTAGGGTTATGGCTAACCCTAACCCTAACCTGACCCCTATCCCTAACTCTAACCCTTTAACCCCCCCCCCATGCGCATTACAATACCAGGCATAGATGCTTGGATTATGTATTTAAATGTATTTTTCCGTTTATTTATAATAGTATTGTATTCCACTGTGATTATAGCGTTTAAAACAAGAAATCAGATACAAGTATATATTTGCACGTTTTTTTAAATATATTCAAAAACAGCAGATCAAACACAAGTACCCAATAGTTAAAGTTCCAAAGAAAGCAAGTAAACAACATATCAACGAAAACAATTACCAAATCGTCCTTCTATAACAATGTGGTCAATGAGGTACGCCTGTGCCAGCGTAACCCGCCACTCGTCAGACGGCCCGTTGCTAAGGCTGCAGCTACAGCATCGTGATTGGTCGATGCTGCCGGCATGGTCGGCAATAATCTGCGCGGGTCCACAGCCGTCGACGGCGAAGCCGGGGAGCCAGAGGTAGCCGAGGTAGTTCAGCGTCTGTGTCTGAGTGGCGGGCCGGTTCAAGGCTACATTCACTAGCTGCGTGCCTGAAACGTAGACAATTCATTTGAAAGTCAGGGGCGCGTACTGTCTACTCAAGACGTACGTTATGTATGATTGAATTATTGCATATTGAAGTTGACATCAAAGTTATTCACAGTTTAGTCTAAGTGAATTGCAACTTATTAAACACATAAATCTCAGATACTGGAAACAGTCGATTGGGACATACAATGTAATGAGTATATGAACATTTACCCATTCTGGATTAGTTACAAATGTAGAATATTCATACATTTACTTAACAACTTTCAGTTTTTAGTCACAAAAATGCCCGGATACACATTTATGAGTTTATTTTTGCAAGTCACATTTTTTCATCAGTTTTGTATATATGTATGCAATAATTATTTTTCTTTATGATTGTATTTTTTCTCTGGTTGCACGTGCATGATTTTGCTTATATGTGCATATGAATATTAAATGTAAATTATTATTTAATTGGAACCGGTATGGTCAATGAACCATGCTAGACTACCAGTATTTGATCTCTAGTACAATTCATGTTGACGCATTAAGAGTAATGTTCAACGTTTAAGCACATATTCTTATTCAATAAAAGCAGCTCAATTATATTCGTGTTTTTATCCCATTGACTCGGTTGAGTTTGTGTCTCTATTAAATTCAGGACAATTAACTGGTACCTACTTTGTGTTGGTGTAGTTGGTTGCGCTGCGGTCGTCGTAGCAACAGTTGGTGTACCTATATAAATAAAACATTTAACAACATAAAAACTATTCCAGTTGTGGCTGGTCGATGTAAGGCTACGATCACTAGTTGTGTGCCTTATACGTTGACAGTTCATTCGAACGTCTAGGGCGCGTATTGTCTACTCAAGACGTGTGTTTTGTATGATTGAATTATTGCATATTTTAGAATTATTTCAAGTTTTGTCAAAGCGAATAAGAACTGATAAAAACACATAGATCTCAGATACTGGAAACATTCGCTGGGGCATACAATTAAATGATTATATATACATTTTACCCAGTCAGGAGCAGTTACAAATTTTGAATATTCATACATTCACTCAAAACTTTTTAGTCACATAAATGATACACATTCGAGTGTTTATTGTTACAGGTCACATTTCGGTCAACAGTTTTGTATATCTGTTTTCAATTATTATTTTTCTGTTTGAATGTATGTTTCCCTCTGTTTTAAGCGTATGTATCTAGATTTTGCGTATATTGTGCACGTGAACACTTACTGTAAATTGTTATTTTATTTGAACCGGTATGGTCAATGTACCAAACATGACAACCAGTATACATGTAGAACAATTAACGGGTACGTACTTTGTGTTGGTGTAGTTGGTGGCACTGCGGTCGTCGTAGCAACAGGTGGTGTACCTAAAGAATAAAAAATGTGTAAAAAAATAAAAATTATTCCAGTTTTTTTGTTTGTTTTACATTTTTACCGTTTAACATTTTGTAACTTGTTTACATATTGGCATTTATTCATATGGGAAACGCTTATATGTGCAAGTATTACTTTAATAATACTTTAATAATAAATTGTTGACTAATGTACACATGTGAATGTCATGTGTTGTTATTAACTCTATTTTTATCAACGTGTTACCATGTTAAAAAGCATTATACATTTTGAAGAAATAGCAGCGTATTCATTTAACGGAAATAAAGCAATGCTAAATGTATGTTTGGGAACAAAACTAATTTTGGTTGAATTGATATTCAGCACTCCACTGCAATCTTAGAAAGAAGTTTGTTTAAGGAATATGGAACAGTTCAGAAACATAATACTGTACAAAAGACACGCACACCACATGGGTTAGATAGCGGAGCACAGGCGATGAATTTACAGCAAAAGTTTAAGATAACAGCCCATTTTCACCGGAAGACTTGTTAAGACTATTTGTTATAAAGACGATCGATTTAAGTTTCAGACCGTTTTCGGTTTTAGTAATATGTATTGACAAAATAATGGCTTTTTATGTAATATCTCTTTAATATTTTCTCCAATTCTACCATTTTACAAATTGTAAAGAGAAATGTATTTAGTATAGTTAAATCTATGAAAATGTTGGGCACTTACATAATGACAATTGGTTAACCATGTTTTAATTTGTTAAAAATCACAAAAAAAGATGGACCAAACGAAATAAGGAGATTATATGTGTGCATGAGTAGCATAATCAGACAACGAACTAGGGACTGATGTCGCAGCTGAAGTGGTGATAGTCGTTGACGGCATTGAAGTCCCTTCGGCGACTGTACCTGAGTTGTGTGGAAGTTTATGGATGAAGCTAAGCAAGCGTGCAAATGAATATGTACGCGTCTGACAGATTGACGATGTAGACGTCTTATTTATTAAATAACTGAACATGATAACAATTACAGGGACATGTGGAGCAAAAAGCATATTATAAAGAGTTGATCTAGAATATCAAACAGTGAAAACATATTGGGATATTATACGATTTTCAAACGAAAATTGTTGTTTCGTGTATTAGATTTTTTATGATGTAATATGGATGCATCAGTAACATATTATATTAGGCATATGTGCAACTGAGACTAATATCGACCATTAAGATATATTAAAAAATCGGATTTTAATTTAAAATAGCTAAGGTCCGTAATCAAAATGTGTTTAAACTTAAGAATATGGACTATTTGCGCGTTCACAAATATGTATTACACCAATACCGATTGTACAGTTTACACCCCATTCTAGATTAATAATGCTGCAAGAAAGTCGGTGAATATCACATACATGTAATGGCTTAAATTTAAGCCAATTAAAACATAACATTATCAACACGGGTTTAGTGAATGCGAGGAGTGATAATTATACGGTTGGAAAATACTTCGAATAGCTCGTGTGATGGTTAGTGATTGTGAGATGGGAATCTCGGAGCACAAAAATGACTCTGAAGCAAGAGTTATTGTCGTGAGGCGTCCATGCACTGTTTGCGTAATCATAGGAATACCGTCTTAGTACATTTAACATATGTTATCAATTCTAAATCGATAAAGCAACACTTATCGGTGAAATATACGAAACTTACTAGTGGCGGGTAAGGCTGTAGTTGTGATGGCTGCTGTCGTCTGGCCGCTGGTACTTGAACCTGATTTATATAAAGCGTTGAATTCACGACAGTAAATTGAAAGTAAAGTGACAAACTTAACGCCAATGAATAGAAATGAGCATCGCTCTGTGAAAAGAGGCTTTAAAACATGTGCGTAAAGTGTCGTCCCAGATAAGCCTGTATAGGCCGCACAGGTTAATCACGGAAGACACTTTCCGCTTGTATTGTATATTTCGTAAAAATGAAGACTCTTCTAAATGAAAATCCATTTTAAGCGGAAAGAGTCGTCCCTGATAAGCCAGTGCGGACTGCACATGCTAATCTGGGTCGGCACGTTACGCAAATGCATTAAACCCCATTTTCACAGAGCGAGGCTCACATATTCTAGTACTAAGTGTATGATCATATAATTCAAATTCAGCGTATTAAAAATTAGCATTTCTGAGGGTTCTCCATTGACATTGAACATTATAAAAATAAATTGTGTGATGATATTGTGTACAAACATTGCCCTGCGAGATTGCTTTAACAATAAATGCTATAACAAATACAAATTACAATTCCGCAGCTTTGTCTTTCTTAGAAATCTACAAACCGATTAAAAAAAACGTAACTATAATTGGTTAATGTAGATTCTTGTTATTGTAAATCGTTTAGTTGTAAATAAATAAAGCGAAAAAGTGTCGACTTACTACCCATGACCTTGACCTCGCATAAGACCAGTGGCCCGGGAGATCGAAAGATCCTCACAGCGTCGCCTTGACGGTTGACGTTGACGGTGATAGGGCGCGTTGCGTTGTCCGTCGTCAGCGCGTGGTCATAAACCAGCGTTTGAATACCGACGAGTTCCACATATACTTTGAAACCGCTCAACTGGTTTGACGCGTCTGTATGTAGCAAACGAAAATAATAATGTACACTTTTGGGAGTTAACTAATATAAGTCTACGTGTGTGTTGTAAATTTGGTGCTTTTTAGCAGAACTGTTATGTCATCTTCGTTATTACGAATGTTATTTATGTTGTTAGCGCATCCGAACCTCAAATAACTAAATTTGATTGATTCAAATTTCGATCAAACACCAGAAGTTTACATTTACATAACATTACAAATTGGGCTAAACACATGACCGATATACTGTTTAAATACAGCATATATTAACATTTTGGAAAATAATAAAAAATATATATGGGCCTCGCTCTGTGAAAAGGGGGTTTAATGCATATGCGTAAAGTGTTGTTCCAGATAAGCCTGTGCGGACTGCACAAGCTAAGATGGGACGACACTTTACGAACATGCATTAAACCCCCTTTTCACAGAGTTGTCCATATCTAATTATTTGAAATCTGTAAGATCTTGAGAGGGACCGTTTCGTTCATTATGACAAGGAATCCAATAAATAAACTTACCGAAGCGCCCTTCTATGACAATATGGTCAATTTGGTACGTCTGACCCAACGTTACACGCCATTCGTCAAACGTTCCGCTGCTAAAGCTGCCGCTACAACAGCGCGAGTTCTCGACGTCCCCGCCTTTATTAGCGATGATCTCCGCCTGTCCGCATCCGTCCACGGCGAGACCCGCCACCCAGAGGTACCCAAGGTAGTTCAGCGTATTCGTCTGGGTAGCCGGTCGCCCCAAAGCAAGGTTCATCAGCTGCGCTCCTTTCAAAGTATGAAATAAATTAAGTGAGCATCGCTCCGTGAAAAGGTTTTTTTTATGTTTGTGCGTAAAGTGTCGTCCCATATTAGCCTTGCAGTCCGCATAGGCTTATCAGGGACGACACTGTCTACTTTAATTGTAATTTTCGTTTTAAAAAAAAATGATCTTGACGAAAATCCATGCACAGGCTAATCTGGGACGACATTTAACGCACATGCATTACACCCCTTTTCACAGGGCGATGGTCATATAGGGAACAAAGCACATTTTGAATAATTAATGCATATATCTAACGGCTGGATTATTTCCGCCTTAACCTCTTTCGAGATAACGACTTGGATTACAAAAAAAGTGCAAAATATTTTTGCGAAATTGGTAATTCATATTTCGTTTACAGTTAACAAAGAAACGGAAACTTAAAAGCATTCACATTTAAAAAATAATTATTGGAAGCGATCTTCACATGATTTGTAGTGTCGGCAGGGATTTACCGTGATATGTTTGCACACAACCAGTCAAATCTCGGCGCTTGGTTGACATACTATGCTGCAAAACTGTCATATGCTTTGTATTGGTATTCTTTGTATTCTAGATTGGCATTTTATGTCGGGATTAAACATCACCAGATTCACAAAATGTAACCAGTATTATAAAGACGCTGTGAATGGGTGTGGATTGTTTATCACGTATCTCACCACGTGTAGTAGTTGGTGTTGCTGAGGTAACGGTAGTAGCTGCAGCTGAAGTCGTTGTTGGTGTTGCTGTGGTAACGGTAGTTACAGCGGCTGCAGTCGTTGTTGGTGACGTAGTCGTTGAGGTTTGTGCCGGAACTACAAATGAATCAAAGGCGCATACAGACATGTGCGAGTTAGTTTACAGCGAGTTGAATTTAAAAATGACTTATTGCAAATATAGTTAAATACAATGATCTTCTGACAAGTGTATTAGAAATTGTAATCATACATTTGTGCATTGCAGATCGAACACGATTTAAAAGCGTAAGTATAAATCCTCTAATTTACATAAATTTTATTTATGTACAATATTCTTTATAACGGTTTTTACGCTTTATTTTTTGCAAAATATCATCAACATACCGAACATATTTGATCGTGTTTAAAAGTCTGGGGAATTTGGAATCCTACTGAGACCGTTTATTCCACAGTTCCTTATCATGTTGTATGTGTTAATGTACTCTAATCAATATGTGAGCTCGGATCATTATTAAAAGAACGCAGCATGAACACAGAAACGAAACTTTATGAAATACACACCAACCACAATATCTTAAAATAATCATCTGAAATCTCTTCCCGACGCACATCTATCTGATCATTATGTAAGTTCGTTGAAATGTTCAAAAGTATTTCAGTCATATATGCCAGCAATTAACAACTGTACTACTTGACTCCGATGTACATATGGCCAGGCCGTAAACAGAATTCCATTACCAATTTTCAACAAAATGTATGTAACTGGGCCGAAAACGAACCTTCGAGTATGTGTAGTCCATCGTTCTACAAACTGAGCGAACCATGCCGACACTACTACCTACTCGTGCTTACCTCCAAACACGTCCACTTCGCACAGAGTGATTATGTCTGACCTCCGGATACTGACGGCACGGATCAGTTCCGGTGGGTTGAATGTGATGGAGTAATTGCCGCTTGTGTACATAGTGGTGTCAGTGTACATTCGGAACTCCGGGAATCCGGCCTGCGTTTGACCGAACACTTGGAAACCGGAAAGCTGATTATTACCTACAAATAGAACGATGCTTTTTTTTGCTAGATAAGTCTTAATTACTTCCATCATTTCCACCATCAGAATTAACATTTTTATTATCTTCATCATTGTCATTTTAAACATAGTAAATCTCATCAGTTCTATCACTAAAATGCTATTCAATACGGTATGCAATGGCTTGTTTGTTGTTTTTCCTATAAATTGCAATACTTTTCCTATAAAAAATATGTGCATTACATATGTATAAAATGGTTTAAAACATACCGTCCCCTCGACTGTATATCTCAATTTTATCAACAAGGTACTGCGTGTCCAGGGTTACACGCCAGTAATTTTGTTCCCCTGAAAGCGCGTCTGAGGTTGCACAACACCGATCATCGAAGTTGTTGGGATCGCTGGCTTTATAGCACCCGTCGACAGCCTTGTCCGAGCTCCACAACCAGATATAATTTAGTGTATACAGTTGTTCCGTGGGACGTCCGCGTGCCACACTTGTCCCTAGAGAGAGAGACAGAGATACATTATAGACCAGAGACCGCCAGGCACGGACAACTTTCAATAAGCCGTATACGCTTATACATGACGATTGTTATATCTGACTATAATATGTGAACCTTTGTACAGACTGAATTATCGACATTCATTCAAAGAATTCAATGAATATGATATATAGCGGCACCATTTGTATCGTTTAAGACCCACAGCAGATATTCCGTTGTCACTACCTTATATATAGCGTATTTGAATAAACGTGGGATCAATTTGATGTCACGTAGTAATGCTCAATTGGTCATTGTCGGCTCGGGTACTACTTAAAAGTATACCCAAATATTAGACTGTACCTGAGTTTAATTTCCGCCCAAGATGTAGTAAAACATTACGAATCAAAATTCTCTATGAACAAAATCTGCCTCAACATGCTTTTTTTATTACGAGTTTCGATCATATAGATACCGTTTTGCAGAATATTTACATAAATATTAACATAATTAATTTGAAAAATAAATGAACCGACAACGACTTATAAAACGGTAGTATTTCCGGGTACTTTTAGTATATTTTCCGTACCCGGGTTACATTGAAGTATACTTAAGAGTACCCGTAGTACTTTTAAGTAGTACCCGAACCGACAATGACCAATCGAGCCGCAGTAATGTGTTTTCGTGAATGTATGCGAAAGCGACATCCCTTTATAAGAATATTAAACGAAAATGTAAATAGAAAGACCACTTAACTTTTAAGTATTGTTCGAAAACCACGCCCAACTTTTTCTACATACTTGGAACCGTGGTAGTTGTTGGTGCAGTTGTAGCCGTAGTTGTAGGCGGAAGTGACGTTGGGCTGGCGGCCGTCGTGGTGGCTGCAGCGGCTGAAATAGCAGTAGTATAAATTTAGTAATTTAAGCTGGTAAATAAGTAACAGTAGAACACTAGTATTAATAATATAGTTGCTGTAGTAGTGGTACAAGTAGTTACATTAGTAGTAAAAGTACAAAAATCAATTAAAGTAAATATCAAGTAATAAGCACGTGCTTACCAGCGAAGACCTTGACCTCACACAGGGTCAACGGCGCCGTTGGTTTTTTCACGATGACCCTCTCGATCACGAATGGAAAGTTTGTGGCGAGGTTCTCAATGCGGATCGGTCTGGTTACGGTGTCGCCGGCGACGGCGTTGTCGTAGATCTGGATTGGCGGTGCGCCGCCTGTAGGCTGGATCTCCACCGTGAAGCCGGTCAGTTGGCTGGTTATGTCTGCAACACATTGTGACATGTGCGTGAATAGTTTAAATAGCAACCGTTTAACAAATCAAAGTCAACGTTTGAAAAAGAATAAGTTGCCGTTGTTGTTTGCGTCTTGTAAAGCAGCCATAGACGGGGAATGATTTTTATGATATTTAAATGAAGCTTTAGTTAAAAAACAGCACCTTATTTTTTCAGATTGATTCCAGTTTAAAGTATCGGCACTACATAATGGTCTTAGCCATACAATAGTTAAATTACAGTTTTCTTTTATGACGCACATTATTCCAAATGAAAACGACCAGTGATTCGTTTTATTTATTCATGATTGGCACTTGAAAAAGCGGAACATCATACAAAATATAATTTACAACAAACAAATGCCAAAAACGGTATGTACTCAATGCTACTTTGTTTAAATCGAAGTGAATTTATAAATATCAATGACATATAATGATCTTATATCCAAACGCTTTACCGGTACGGCCTTCAATTACTATGACGCTCAACACAGACGGCGTTGTCAACGTTACGGTCCACGTCTGCTGGCCGATTCCGTTGCTACAGCTGCAACAGCGGGAGTTCTCGTAGTTACCCGCGAAGTTGGCGGCAATGGCGGCCGAGTCGCAGCCGTCCACCGCTTTGTCGGACGTCCACGAGTAACCAGAAAAGATTAGATCAAAGGTGTGTGACGTCACGCCCCCGGCAGCTATGTTTACCTGACCTGCTCACATAGAAAAAAAACTTAGTGTACTGGTCAATGATATTTCTAGTGTGCCACATATTTTATAAATACATATAGTTCTGCAATTAAACAGTGACGCATTTATATATAAAAAAAAATATTCTTTGAAATTCCTTCTTCATAAATTAAACGTTTGCACCGAACTTTGGTGACAACGAAAATTGAGGGTTTAACACATAAGTACGTATGTTTTTAGTAAAACCCTAATAGCAGTGACATGGAACATATTATACGGAAAACTAAATACACTTTGGTCATATTACAAAATGAGACACCTTAGAATTGATAATGGTCATTAGAAACACGAAATATTTCAGTCATGTATGCAAATGCTTTGTTGAACATTTATCGAATAATATATAAGCATGGAAACACTGAAGTCCTTCAACAATCAAAAAACGGAACATGATTCGGATTATGTACTAACAAAATGATGATAAGTATGCTGGTATTGAACACAGAAGTTGGGTTGACACCAAACTGCGCATAGTTACGATTTAACTGTCTAAAATATCACATTTTATTAAATATAATATTTATAATGAGCTTTGAATAATTTTTAACCTGAATGTACTTTCTACATTAATGAAATAAAACACATAAATATAATTGTAATTCTAGAATTCTCGCCTTCATTAAAATAAATAACTTAAAATAAAATATGTATATCCGTTAACCTTACCATAAGTGCTCTCACTAACAACTAAAAGCAGTGAAGCCACAATCACTTTGTAACGTACGAAACACGCCATAGTATCGGTCCAGGTTTCTTACTGTTAGATGTTCTACTGCGGCATTCCGTTACCTATGACGATTTTTATACGCGCAATTTGTCCTTCACCTTTGCGTAAGTCGTATTAACACTCGATGGGCGTTGGGTGTTAATTAAGTATTATATTGTATGTGTCCGAATTGCATGTTTTGCTTTCGAATAAAAGTTATTTTCTTGAGAATCCTTCATTTCTAATTTCGTAGGAATTTACGACAGCGTATTATGTTTCAAACACTTAAGTAAATCTCAGAGTTGCAGTAAATGTTTGCTGAAATATATCAGTTCATATATAATTATTATCAAAAGGTGGTGGATACTATTCAGCGTTACAGTTCACGAGTACGTTGCTAACGACCCTCGCCAAAAATGTTCAAATATTGACCGAACAATCCGCTTAAGTGTTTTAGGGTGAACGATAAATTGTAAGTGAAACAATAGGGTTTGACTAACCATTAAGGGTCAATCTCAAAGCGTACTCGATATAGCCGTGAAGTGGTCGTTTATAACCCTGTTGTAAATGCATCATACCCAATCAATGGCCTCATATCTTCATTATACCTCACCCGATCATGTGAGGTGAGTAACATGTGTTATAGTACTGCATCTATGACTTGTTCTGACATTCATAACGTATTATCAATAGATCGCTTTTATATTGTTCTTGTGCGATATGTCAGCACTATTTAAAATAGTCTCTGCATATGTGGGCAAAATGTGTATCAACAAACAAACAATTGCATACCGAGACATTGTTTATCTGTATTATTATATAACTAATGGAACGTGCAATTACTTAATTACCTAATTACTTAAATAAAATATTTGGTTTGATGTAGGTCAACTTAATATAAATTCTAACATTACACGCGACTTTTTTTCTATAGACAAAGAAGGAACTCAAGTGTGGGTTATTCTGCACTAATTATGGGCGGAGCTTAATGTTTCAAAAAAAGCTCCGAATAAATAAAGAAAATATTGCAGTAAAATGCACGTGTTAAAAACCCGCTCTAAAAGAAATGTAATAAATGTAGCATGTATATAAATGTAATGAAACAACAAATTGTATATTTGGTGATAAGTGGCCTAACCACGTCTACAAAGAATGTTATTTGTAAGAAAACGTTATTAAGAAAACATTTATAGCATGCAAGTTTTTTCAGTAGCATCAATAAACGTGACGTCATTTAGTTTAAACGATTTTTGTTTTCAATGAAAGTGACGTCATTTGCAAAATATTAATGAATGAAAACGACGTCATATGTTTGTACAATTCAATGACGTCACTAAATAGTGGACTATGTACTAAGAAGGGCGGAGTATTGAAAAATATAGTTCACGTCCAAAGCTTGAACTATATCAATCAGAATCGTGTTAGAATCGAAATATAGAGAATAATAGGTTAGTGTTGATTATAGATCAGGTTTATCATGCGAGGCTTAGAAAACAAAAAGCACGAGCCTTGGCGAGTGCTTTTTCGTTTTCGTGCCGAGCATGATGAACCTGATCATAATCAACACTTACCTATTATTCTATTTATCCCACTTTCATTCAGTAAACCTTTTTATTTAAACAAAATAAGTTTAACTTGTTATTTTTGCTTGATTTATGACGTCATTTTGTCGAAAATATGACGTCATTTCATGCGGTGTATTATAACAGAAATTTAATCAACGGGGCTATAATCAACCGAAATCGCTGTTAAAGTGGGATAAAAATAATGTTATCCCACTTTTACAGCGATTTCGGTTGATTATAGCCCCGTTGATTAAATATAGTATAGTATACTCCCTACTGTGGGTTATTCGACAACAAACCATCATAGAAAATTATTATTTCTTAACTGTTGCAGATATTGATCGCTATTAATTTACATTAGGGGTCACAATTATCCATCCAACATACCTATAACATCCCAGTAAACAGTAAACACGAAAACGTATGTCAATACATCTGGCAAGAGTTACAATAAACATAAAATACCTCTATTCGTCTTGTTTGTTCTTTATTTGCAAAATACATTTCTCAGCATCCGTGTTTTAAAAACAAGCTTGGTATTTTGAAATACAAATTGGTTGGTGTGTACAATTAGTGAATTTACATGCGAATTCATTCGGGTGACATCACCAGCCATCGTATTCAGGACCCGTATTCACCGACCCATACTTTGACTTAAGAATAAAGAATATACTTGGAACCAAGAAAAATGCGTTCAGTGTTTGAATATATACAAACTACCACTGATGATAATGTCATTAACAAAATTTTCCATATGAAGAATGATATAAATAGAGGTGGTTAATGCCAAGTTTGACTCAAAATTCAAGCATTGCTTGAATTTTTAAATTTAAAGAATATTCTTTATTCTTAGACTTAAGTCTAAGATTTGTTTGGTGAATACGGGCCCAGATTCTATGCGTCATAGAGAATGCATTATTGGTTCCGGGATGGAGAAAGCTTATTGAGGCTTAGAAAATGAAAAGAGGATCTAGCGAGCCCTTTTTGTTTCCGGGCCGAACCGGATAAACGTTCACCTTCCCGACACTTACAATGCATTACCTCTATCATGTTTTCTACCAAATTGGTGTTTAAAAGATTTAAATTAAAGATTTAGCTTAAAGATAAATCTTAAGGCCGTTTTCCTAACCTAATTGGACTCGCAGGTTTTGCTTACTTCCCAAACAAACAAACCATCGTATTATTATCTTCACATTAACTTAAATCTCAAATCTCAAACGACACTGACGAATGCTAAAATCATGCCAGTTGACGGTATCCATCTTTTTTCTGCGGTCTTGATTTTTAGAAAATGAAATTATGTTATGTTTACGTAATTCAATTTTGTTTAGCCAGTTCACAAACAAGGTCGTTAAAGTGTTGGATTTTAAATGCAATTTTCCTAACATAAAACTGGTGGAGAACATGGTTGAGATATTTAAAAAAAGAATTGTAATGAAGTGGATTAAAATTGGAATTTTGTAATCTGGCGAGTATGAATACACTACTAACCTTATAAATTGTCCTATTTCTTACAAGTTACTTACATAATTTACAAACTTCGATGTTTTTTACAATTTTTTCGAATATATTTGTATTAGGACTGCAATATGTGAAAACATTTTATATTTCGCAGACTGCTAATTCCAGAGAATTCAAATATATGATCATGAAATTATTCCGAATCCCTACGATTTTGTTTTCGCCTGTATTATTTTTATGAACGAATATTGTAAAAGATTGCTCGAGCATTTTAAAAGCTGCTAAAGGCATAGAATATCATATATGTATGTTGTTTGTATATCATTGGTATTACAAAAGATATTGCTCATATAGGAAATAAAATCATTAAAATACTAAGCGCTGATGATAGACTGTCTTTGAAATCATGGTTGGGATCAATTAGAATCTGAAATGTATTTTTTTATCCTTGATACTCTTTTATATGTATAATTAATAAAAGTTCAAACATTGAACGAATGATTGTAAGCGGGGATCGCGACTTGGAGTAGTGCAACATATTTAAGTGCATTGAAATGAACAGTATCACGACCCAATACAAAATTACCATTCGTGTTTAGCTTTGATTCTGGACAAGTTCTTTCTCAACGTTTCTATATTTTATTGTTATACCTGTTGTTTGAGCCAGAAGTGGATTTTTACGATGCTTTTAGTGAAATATGGTGAAAGTTAACAATTGTTTGATAAATGAACCACAAATTCACACAATAATAATCGTATATGGCACTTATGTCGAAGACGTCAGATTGAGAAACGCCTTAATGTGATTTATTGCTAGTTATCAAGAACAAATAAGACGACAGACAATTTAAAAGACGTGCGAAATAAATAATAATCACAATCTATGTCGATTTGTAACGTTCAAGTGGTGTAAATAAATAAGTAAATGTCACGTTCGAGCTCATTCAATGTAATTAAGATCTCGATTAAATGACTCTCACTGATTGTCAAAGTGCGTGGAGGTTGTAATCAAGTACTTCACATCATTTGTAAAGTGTTTATCGAGGACTAAGTACGAATCATTGCAACATAAGTACGAGGCTGGTCAAATTTCGGAACAATCGCTATAAAAAAATACTCATTCACCGATTTAAGATTTCTAATTGCAGAAGGGTACATATTTGGTACGTGTGCACTGAAAGGTTAACAAGGTTTACGGCAGGGGAAGCTGTTAAATAATGTTCGCTCCCCCACCATCCACGTCTCTGAACATTTCGTCACTCACTCAACACAATGCCCCCCCCTTCCCCATTTCTCTTGGATGTTTGATCGTGCTTGTGTTCAAGCATTCTATGAAAAGAATATTGATAATAATTTACAACAATATAATTTAACAGAATTACTGTTCATAGTGAATAAATCGTAATAATTAGTATGAACTGGCATTCGTTTTAAATATTACTATCTTGTCAATAACCTCATCATCATTAAAATCATATAATTGACCAGGGGGTCATAGTTGTTTAATAACAAATGTTTTCTCATTCAGAGAAGCTGGTTGTGATTACTTTTTACCTAAATGTTCCTCGAGAATCACAGCGGAAATATTGAACTCCAAAATAAACGACACATTCTTTAAACTTAGGGAAAGCTCATTACTTTATTTATTAACCTATCGCAAAGGCTCTTTATTACGTTTTTAGTAATATTTTTATATGCTTTTATAAGATAAATGGATAATGTCTTTTAAGATATAGGCTTCTTGAAATGAATGTCGAATAGCTCAATATCAGGCAATGAATTCGTGCTAAACAACCCTTGAGATTAAAAAGTCATATAATAATCCATATTAAGTATTAAACTTAATGTATGTTACATGTATGTGAACAGGGAAATGAGCAAATAATGTAATCATACTTTAGTTTTATGTTAATTAATGATTTTGTGTTTATAATGAAAAAAGTGAATATCGTACTTGATCTTAAAATGTTTATAAATTCACAGTTCCGCTACAAAATTGAAGTGTCATTGTTAAAAAAGAAAACATCTTATAGTGATTGCTTTAGACCGAAATATTTAAATGTTATCAACTGCGTGTGTGTGCATGGGTACGGAATCCGGATAGTGCCATCAAGGGCGACACACGACACACGAAGCGATACTCGATATTTTGCGCCACAGTCGCGGCGACGCACGATATTTTGCGCGACAGTCGCCTATTTTGCGCGACAGTCGCCTATTTTGCGCAAAATATCGTTTGTCTAAAATCCGGATAGTGTCATCTAAAATCTCGCCCTTCTTTCATCAAGGGAGACACACGACACACGAAGCGATAGGCGATATTTTGCGCGACAGTCGCGGCGACGCACGATATTTTGCGCGACAGTCGCCTATTTTGCGCGACTGTCGCGCAAAATATCGTGCGTCCGGAATCCAGATAGTGCCATCTATAATCTCGCCCTTCTTTCATCAAGGAATACACACGACACACGCAACGATACACGATATTTTGCGCAAAATATCGTGCGTCACCGCGACTGTCGCGCAAAATACCGTGCATCGCTACGTGTGTCGCCCTTGATAAAAAAAGGGCGAGATTATAGATGGCACTATCCGGATTCCGGACGCACGATACTTTGCGCGACTATGTCGCGCAAAATGGGCGACTGTCGCGCAAAATAGGCGACTGTCGCGCAAAATATCGTGCGTCGCCGCGATTGTCGCGCAAAATATCGAGTATCGCTTCGTGTGTCGGTTGATGAAAGACGGGCGAGATTATAGATGGCACTATCCGGATTCCGTACATGGGTAAGAGTTTAAGTGTTCGCTACGGCATGCACGAGGCAATGTGGGTGTCCATCGATTGAGGACTGGATGGACAGGTGAGGACATCTTAACTTGTGAACAGAGCAAATATGCTTAAATATCGTGTTGTTGTTGGTTTTGTTCGTTTTAAACATGAAAAAAAAACGTAACAAATTGAAGAAAAAAAACGTAACAAATTAGAATTTTGAATTTAAACACACGATGGCATTGCGCAGCTATGTTGTAAATAACTATTTCGCGATTTTCCACTTATCAATGTTGAATTCAAATTTTGATTTAAAAGTTATTTACTTACAAATTAATTGTTAAGATTGTCGATTGTCCTAGCAATCGTTGCATACGTGTGTATACGATCTCAACTTGGAAGTTTTCCGTAAAGTATTTTGACATCGCCGCGAAGAAATACTAAAAAGATATCCTTATTAGTAATGGCCATAATTATATTGATGTCATGTTCTTTACTTACATAATGATAAAGCAATAAACCGTGTAATCGCTGTCGTCTTGTAAAATTGAAGAAAATACGCGTTAACCAAAACTCGAACAGCAAAAGTCTGCGCTATTGTTAGAAATACCACAAAATAAATATAATTTGATTATGTTTTGTTTTTATACAAAACCAGAAAGTTTCACCGGTTCGCGTATTTGCCCAGTCCCTGTGATCTTTTATTATTGCCCAGTCCCTGTGATCAGTTATTAATTAAAAGAATAAGCTTTGCATTATTGGCAATAAATGTTGTAGTAAATGTAATAGGCACAAATGCAGTACTTATTTACACTAATTTACACACAAAAATCACCACTATGCAAGATATTCTGACAACAAAAGTATATACATTGATCCGTAAAATAACTTCTCCTCCCATAAGCGAAAAAAAAANGTTAAAGCCTGATCTTCCGGTTAACCAAGACATCTCTGCCAAATACCCGGATGTTGGAACTGGAGTGTGATGCTCAATTACAGTGACCAGAACATGCAGTCTGTAGCGGTTTCGGAAATGAGGTACACTTACTTTGCTGAGATAATATTTGGGATTATAGTTGGGATCATACCGGATGAAACAACACGCCATTCATACAAAACATGTTATTTCAATCAATTTTAAAGCAGTGTGCCATTTATGGATGGCAATGTGAATGATATAGTAAGTGATATTATGAAGTGTGCCATAGCAAAGGAACATTTAGTAAGCCCGCCCAAGAAATGTATAAGTATATACGCCAATTGATCGTTTTCTAACAAAGCCTGTTAAATCCCTTATTCAAAGAACTTGGTTGGTTGACATTTAATAACAGATGTACTTTCCTAATTGGATCTATTGTTCATAAGTTTGTAATAGGCGCAATGCCCTCTTATTTGACTCATGTTATTATTATCTCAAATAACAATGTGTACGCAATTGGATCCACCACCCACACTGATATATCATCTATTCCGTTTAGAACAATTTCTGGAAAACGAGTGTTTTCGTTTCGTTCACGAACCGTATGGTATTTCATTCCAATAAGCATCCGAAAAGTGTCTTCGAATACTACATTCAAAATTTTTAAAGAATACCTACAAACAAATCACTGATATACATGTTTCTATGTTAATACTTTGTTGTGATGTGTTTGATGTCATTTATTTTGAAAAAATGATTTTTATATCAAATTTTGCAAATTTTGTAATATCATAATCATCATCATCATCGTCATCATCATCATCATCGTCGTCGTCGTCGTCGTCGTCGTCTTCGTCGTCGTCCACGTCGTCGGAATTGATAAGGAAGTTATTATGACATTTAAATGTATAGTTTATTTATTTATTTTTCCCTTGTATGTTCGTATGCATGTTTCAAAATACATACTTGTGTTATGTTACTGAAGACCACATTGTAAAAAAGAAATTATTTCTTTATGTGAATTCTTTATGAAATAAAATTATAATTATAATTATAATACAATTTCGAACTTGGGACATTTGGCAACACAAGATGTAAGTGACAGTACATCCAAGGAGTAATTTTGGCTTATTGATTGAAATCGTCTCGATATTAAGGCTCTGGAAAGCTGTTTTCCATAATAAAAACCAGTCATTACTAATAATTGATTCCAAACCGTGTGACGTTAACACTGTCATAGTGTGTAATTTCGGTTTCCACAGTGCTGGATGACCACAGTCATGACGGCAATGACGCCAAATCAGACGATCAAGAAACCGAACTGGAAATTTTGGATGTTCAAAGCCATAAGGAATTATTTATTTTATGCATCTACAAACATAGTTAACGAGGGGGTAAGGGATCTTGCCAGGCTGTCGATCCTTCGGTTTGTATGTAGAACTTTCTTAACATAGCTATGAACAAAAGCCCGAAAATTTGATAAAATATTTGCGCACGTATGTTCCTTTGGTATTCCTCTACTAAATCTATAAAAATTATTTTGATTTTTAAAGGTATGTCTGCCAGGAAGCTATAAAGACCACTTATTGTTACAGAGTTTCGACCCTCTTTCAACATTAATGCCTTTTTTACGAAAGGGTTCCAGACATCAACTTCACGTGCAAGGCTTCACATATTTTAATTGTCTTAGGTGTGATTATACCTACAATATTCATGGAAAGGAAATGTTTTGTCTCACCTGTTGCCTTTTGGCACAAACATCCAATGGTTAATATGCAAGCTTTATACCAATATTGAACTTCTTCCAAATTGTATGTGTATGTGCATGCTATACAAATATTAATTAAAGAGTCAATATAAACACAATCATTACCTGCATTTTTAGTCAAACTTGTCCCCCCCCCTTAACTGCCAGTTTTGTTTTATACTATAGCTCCTTAAGTTTGATCTTATGTTTACATCTATCAATTTATGACTAACCTTTCAAAAAAGCCAAAATCTATGAACAAGTGCCTTTAAATTAGTTCTGTGTTACCCAAGTTCGACCAATGACTTAATTTCAATATTAAATTACGAATATATCTATTCGTTTACACTGTCCATTTAAACATGACGAAATCCGTTTATAAATGGTCGATAAATTAAGTAAAAAGTAAAATTAAAATGGATTTTTTTATGACAAAAACAAAACAAAAAAAGAGCATTTTGGTATCTACAATCATCCATGTTACCATACCACATCTGGCGTTGAAATTTTGGGTTTTGCTATAAGGAACATTGATTTTTTATTGGGTAACTTTATTTTACGAAATACTTTACGAAATTTCTGTTGATTTTTGAGTATAAATGTTACTTTAAGATATGTTATTTGTATTATTTTTTCATAGAAAACACCCTATACAATGTTTTCAGAGTTTAATTCTCAAAACGAAATTTTGTTCACGTTGATAAATCTTCGTAACCTTTCTTTGTAAACAGCAATAGCTGACCAAATTTGCGATGAATTTTCGAAAAACATATGCATATTTTTTAACTAATAAAACCAACACTCAGCAAATACACCATCCTCCGCCATCTCAACATTTGAGTCCAACTCTCAACACCTACGGCATAGTAAGAATCATCATCCCTTGTATTTATTTCTGGCTCAATTTGAGCTTGATCAGTTTTTAGTTTGGCATCTGCAGTTAGGAATATGGCAATATGTGTTTTATTTCCTTCGATTTTGGATAAATATGTGTACACAATTTTTACACACAGTGGTGATTTGATATCGGAAACTATTATGTATTGAGATATGAGCAATAGATCCATGTTTTAAAACAGTAAATATATTATAATGTATTTATGAAATACCCAATTTGATTCGTATCATTTATATAAAAAAAAATGAAAATACTGTAATCTAATCCTTCTCGGAGTTCATTCAACTGTGTATTTGTCGATACCGCATAGGTATCTGGATCAAAATTAATTACTTAATTACATGGTGTGTTCATTTTGGGTAAAGCCACAATATTTGAAAATAATTTGTGTATAACATCCACACTAAAAATTGCTAAAGCTCAAAATCTGCGATTAGCTAAAGGATTGTTTTCTAATTATGATTGTGGCAAATTATATTCAACAAATTGCACTTTCTTATAGTTATTTTTTCCTTCAATTTACATAGTATGTTGTAGAATTACACTGATATTCAAATCGTTTACAAAGTTATAGTAGTACACAAACATGTGTTTATGCGTTGCTTTATAAATGAAATGTATGCAAAGAAATTTTGCGCCAAACACTTATATCTCTATATCGGCTAATGTTTTTATTGTTGAAACTGAATTCATGTGTTGTTGGTCTTTATAAGATGCCATCGACCGTGACCCCGTATATTTGACCTGCACTTTTGCAGATTTTTGCAATTAAAAAAAAAACACTTCAAGGCTGAAATTTGAGTTTATTAGTTTCGTATCCGATTGGGCTTAATATATACAAAGTAAAATTTCTGCTGCATTAGCAGGAGATAAATCTCATAATAGCATGTTGGTGGTCCTTTTTGTCATTGAGTCAATTGCCTAACAAAACGACACTCACACACACACACACACACACGCACGCACGCACGCACGCACGCACGCACGCACACACACACACACACACACACACACATACAACTGAGTAAACCTTTGGTCACCGCCTTGGAACATGTACTTGCATAGCATCAGGGTTTTAAAATAATATAGTTCAACACCACACATTAAGACCGTGTAAGTCAATTATATTACACATGTACACAGTTGACAACAAGGAAAACTTAGAATAGACGAAACATTTTTTTTCATTTTAAAGTGAGGCCCTTCAAAAGGCCCTTTTCTGTGTGTGTTGGTTTTGTTAGGTTTGTTCCCTTTTTTAAACATTATTTTAGTCAAAGCACGGCGCTCAGCTTACACACTCACACTTCTAAAAGGTCAGTGGGTTTTATCCTATTACCAGGTGAAAGGCGATAGGATAACAACGATCGTAAACACTTGAGCTTTATACTATCGCTATTTTTAGATCATTTGTGGGTTTTTCCAAAAATTGTTGAATCTGTTTTTGTCCACTAAGGAAGAACAAAATCATCTAAATATGCGATATTTGATAATTATTCATGAAAAAAGGGAAAACATCATAGGTTAAATAGAATATTATGTGAGTTACAATGATTCTTAGTCTCGTATGATAAACTTTATCTTTATCCAAAACTCACATCATATTCTCTATTTATACGCACTTTCTGCACATTGTTATGTCAGTAACTGCCATCTAACATATTTTGATTTATTTATATTTATATAATATATATCCATCCGATCCATCCCCCTTCTTTTCCTAAACGACTTCACAATAAATGAGGTTTCGTCTCATAAACATCTAGGTATGAACTTTTCTAACTCATGCTCCTGGCATGACCACATTGAAATCATTAAGAACAAAGCATGGCAGAGAATAAATCTAATGAGATCTTTTAAGTTTACCCTCGATAGAAAGTCCCTTTTAACTGTATATACGACATTTATTAGACCAATTCTTGAATACGCCGATGTAGTCTGGGATAATATAACCGCACAGGATGAAATAGAACTTGAAAAGATTCAACAGGAAGCAGCAAGAATAATAAGTGGGGGAACACGTCTATCATCACTGCAGAATTTATATAATGAAACGGCTCTTGAACCCTTAAAACAAAGGAGAACTAAACATAAACTGACCCTCTTCTACAAGATGTATAATTCTCTATCACCCCCATATTTGTCTGCACTTATCCCCTCTAGCGTGGGTGAAACAACAGCATATCCACTTCGTAATTCAGATAATATACGTNTAAACCTTTGGTCACCGCCTTGGAACATGTACTTGCATAGCATCGGGGTTTTAAAATAATATAGTTCAACACCACACATTAAGACCGAGTAAGTCAATTATATTACACATGTACACAGTTGTCAACAAAGAAAACTTAGAGTAGACGAAACATTGCTTGTCCTTTTGGAGTGAGGCCCTTCAAGAAGGCCCTTTTCTGTGTGTGTTGGTTTTGTTAGGTTTGTTCCCTTTTTTAAACATTATTTTAGTCATAGCACGGCGCTCAGCTTACACACTCACACTTCTCAAAGGTTAGTGGGTTTTATCCTATTACCAGGTGAAAGGCGACAGGATAACAACGATCGTAAAACTTGAGCTTTATACTATCGCTATTTTTAGATCATTTGTGGGTTTTTCCAAAAATTGTTGAATCTGTTTTGTCCACTAAGGAAGAACAAAATCGTCTAAAAATGCGATATTTGATAATTATTCATGAAAAAAGGGAAAACATCATAGGTTAAATAGAATATTATGTGAGTAACCATGATTCTTAGTCTCGCATGATAAACTTTATCTTTATCCAACATATACATCATATTCTCTATTTATACGCACTTACTGCACATTGTTATGTCAGTAACTGCCATCTAACCTATTTAAATTAGAGGCAGGGTTAGAATGGCCGTAGAAAGAATTTCAGGACATATCTCCAGGCAAGTTATGTGGCTGGACTTGGGATCGAACCGAAGATCCCCGGATTTGAAGTCCCGCGCTCTATCAATAGGCAATTTAGGGGAAGTATAACTCTTTTTTTTATTTGAATCATGTTTAAATTTACACTTAACATTCCATACTTGTATAACTACTACTGATAACGATGGCAACTTAACACTTCTCTTCGGTGAAAGTATTTGAATGTCACTGACAAAGATACGGTACTTTCGGCGTCCATTTTGCAGTACTAAGTCCCTTTGTTATTGAAAAAAAAATAGATAAAGATATGCATGCATCAATTATGTATCTCTGTATCAACAACAGACATTTATTTGAAACTTCACACACCATGATTGTTATAATATAACGTAACTGGCTTATGCTGATAAATGAGACCAGTATTTTGTCAGATATGAATACGTTTTTTTTTATTTATTATTACATTAACAGTTTAAGTTTACCTGTACCTAGGTACTCATGACGCATATTTAACTTCAGGTTGTCAGTATCGATATTGATATTGATATCTTAGAGCATTCAAGTTTATTTGAATAAGATACGACTCTTCAATATGCATTTTATATACTTACCTTAAATTAGTTTTTACCGGTAAACAGTGTTAAATATATATATATATATATATAGAGGAAGAGAGAGAGAAATGTTAAAAATAGCTTTTTATTTTGAATATGCATGTCTTAAGAGCTGCCAAATCTTTAATTATAAAATTTAAATTTATATTGCTTAATATATATAAAATAAAAACGCTGTATTAATTTTATACCGAAGCTTTCCACTTCACGGTCTTCATCAGCGGCCATTTTTATTTCAAAATGTTACATTGTAAAAACGGATATGACGTGGCGCATTTCCAGCGTCAACGTCGTTTTCGCGCCCTTTTACGAAATGTCTATTCCTGTACATTGCTGCCGTATGGTCGGTACGTTCGTAGTTTTCCTTTCCATAATTGCTCAATGGTCTTGCGGTACTCATCCGACCCGCTGAGTTTCTCCAGTCCCATTATTTGGAAATCATCCATGAAGTGTCCGTCCGTATAGAAATGTTCAGCTACCGGGTCACTGTGCTGTGTGCGAATACGCGATAGATTCAACAGATGTCGCTGGTACAGAGTTCCGCCGGTCTCTCCCACATACACATACCTGCGACAGCGCCGACAGTTGACCGCGTACACAACATTGGATGATTTGCAATTCACATTGTTTCTCACGCTGTACTTTTTGCCGCTGGGATCTGTGAAGTTGTCCGCCGTCATCATGTATGGGCAAATGGCGCACCTTTGCGCCCCACAGGGCCCGCTCATGTTGGGCTTCCGGAAGAACATCCTATTGTGTTTCTTGTGAACTAGGATGTCTTGCAGGTTGCAATCCCTTCTGAAGGCTACTAATGGGGGCTCAGGGAACACTTCCTTCATTCGATCAGACGTGTGCAGCGTGTGTAGGTGTCTGCGGATTATACGACCGATTTTCGGTAGTGCGCGCGAAAATGTAATAACGAGCGGAATCCTTTTATTACGCTTCGAGCTTGTCTTTTCGCGTAAAAGTTCTTCTCTCTTTTTAATGTCGACCTTTATTAATTCCGTCTCCACAAACGCCCCGTCATATCCACGGTTTACGAGCTGTGCTTTTACCGCCTGTCTGTGCCTTTGGTAGTCAACCTCCTCTGAACAAATTCTTTTAGCACGCACACCCAGACCATATGGTATCGCTTTCTTTGTAGATTCCGGGTGCGAAGAATCCATGTGTAGGTACAGGTGTTTATCGGTAGGTTTAGTGTGTAGGTCGGTTTGAATGTGCCCGTTTTGTATTGATGTCATCGTGTCCAGGAACTCGAGTTTTTCCGATGAATAGCGGAGCTCTAGTTTAATGCGAGGGTTGATTTCATTTCCTTGTGCGTGGAAAGTTTTAAGTGCCTCGATACCATGCGTCCATAAGCCCCACACATCATCCACAAACCGGAAGTATGCGAGCGGTTGCTTTTCTGACTGCCGGAACAGCTTTTCTTCCCAAGCACCCATGTAGGTTGATGCGTAGTTCATCCCGAGGCGTGAGCCAATTGCCGTCCCTTCCGTCTGTATAAAGTGTCCGTCGTTAAAGGAGAAGGTGTTGTTTTCCAACACAGTGTCCATCATCACGATGACGTCCTCTGTAGGAATTTCCGGGTCCTTTCGCCTGTTTAAAGCCTCTATAGCTGCAGCACGGGCTTCATCTCTCGGGACACTCGGATACAGGGCCTTCACATCTAAACAAAATATTATCGTATCTTTCGGAAGAGGTTGTTTTACTTTCTGTATTTTGTTTAAGAAGTCCGTAGTGTCTCTTACAAATGACGGAAGTGACGTTACATGGCTTCGCAACTGGTCCTCAACAATTTCCGCCATTTTCTCTGTCGGGTGGCTTCTACCATTTACAATGGTGCGTAACGGCATTCCTGGCTTATGTAATTTTGGGTTCCCTTGAAGCTTACCGGAAGTTCCATCGTACCCTGTCATGTATTTTCGTAGATCACTGTCTATCGACCCTCTTTTGTACAGGTTGTCTACCACCTTCTTTACTTTGTTTTGTACTGATTTTGTTTCGTCGTCGGTAACTTCCGCATATGTGTCGCTATCGGACATTTCTCCTTTTAATTTTGTTATGTAATCTGTGCTATCCATTACAACTATACCAGAACCTTTATCAGCAGGCCGAATGACAATTTCATCGTCGTCAAGAAGTTCTTTTAGAGCGTTTTCTTCAGATTTACTCATATTGAGCTTAAAATTTCTTTTGAGACCCATAATGATATCATCTTTTACAGCCTTGATATATGCATCCAACCATTTATCGCGGCCTGCTTTTGGAGTCCATATTGACGGCGCCTTCTTCCTGTACGGTTTTTCTTCATCAGGATGTCCGTCTTCGTCCTTATCGTAGAAATATTCTTGGAGACGCATGCGACGTTCCCATGTAGTGAGGTCTGTCAACAACTTGCCTTTGTCAACGACTCTTCTTGTTGGAACAAATTTCAATCCCTTAGATAGAACTCTTATTTGTGGGGCGGTAAGTTGCTTCTTAGACAGGTTAGTCACTACATCCGGTTGGATCAATGATTCCCTAGTGACGATAGCACAATTTTCAGACGTTGAACTGTTTCCTGTATAGCCGCGTTGCACTTCCGGCTTGTTGTTTGAGGGCATGGAAAGTCTTTCTGAACCATAACATCCCACTTCCGGTTCATCTGCGCCTACATGGGCGCTTTCTGCAGTCATCAAACTGTTTCCATCCCTTTTTATTTCAATCACGTTGTCACTTTGTACATAAGTCTTGTCTTTTTTAAGGACTCGCAATTTGCTTTTCTTTGTTCTTAAAAGTTGAATTTGTTTTTCAAGTGAAAATTGTTCCAGTTCTTTTTGTAGCTTTTCGAATTTATTTTTATTAATTGAGGGAGACATCTTTATTGAATATTCCTTTTTCAAGTTGTTAACTTCACTTAAAACCCGGTCACACACAGCAATACCTTCCGACATTAAGTGGAGTGATGTTGTATGCAGGACTTTAGCAACGCGACCATTTTCCTCTTCATTTGTGTGAAAATCCATCTTCCATTTCAATTCAAATCCTTTTGGAACAATTTCGCTATTGACGCATTCTTTTAAAAATTGTCTATGACTCTCATACCGGCATATCTTCTCAGTCAGTTTCTTCAGTCGCGCAAAAGCAACGTTTTCCGTTTCTTGGGTTGTCATTATGAAAATGTTATATAACAGAGTCTCTATAAGCCTTGTCTTATTTAAACAAAAACGCTGTATTTATTTTATACCGAAGCTTTCGACCTCACGGTCTTCATCAGCGGCCATTTTTTTATTTCAAAATGTTACACTTTAAAAACGGATATGACGTCGCGCATTTCCGGCGTCAACGTCGTCTTCGCGCCTTTTTTACGAAATGTCTATTCCTGTACATTGATGCCGTATGGTCGGTACGTTCGTAGTTTTCCTTTCCATAATTGCTCAATTGTCTTGCGGTATTCATCCGACCCGCTGAGTTTCTCCAGTCCCATTATTTGGAAATCATCCATGGAGTGTCCGTCCGTATAGAAATGTACAGCTACCGGGTCACTGTGCTGTGTGCGAATACGCGATAGATTCAACAGATGTCGCTGGTACAGAGTTCCGCCGGTCTCTCCCACATACACATACCTGCTACAGCGCCGACAGTTGACCGCGTACACAACATTGGATGATTTGCAATTCACATTGTTTCTCACGCTGTACTTTTTGCCGCTGGGATCTGTGAAGTTGTCCGCCGTCATCATGTATGGGCAAATGGCGCACCTTTGCGCCCCACAGGGCCCGCTCATGTTGGGCTTCCGGAAGAACATCCTATTGTGTTTCTTGTGAACTAGGATGTCTTGCAGGTTGCAATCCCTTCTGAAGGCTACTAATGGGGGCTCAGGGAACACTTCCTTCATTCGATCAGACGTGTGCAGCGTGTGTAGGTGTCTGCGGATTATACGACCGATTTTCGGTAGTGCGCGCGAAAATGTAATAACGAGCGGAATCCTTTTATTACGCTTCGAGCTTGTCTTTTCGCGTAAAAGTTCTTCTCTCTTTTTAATGTCGACCTTTATTAATTCCGTCTCCACAAACGCCCCGTCATATCCACGGTTTACGAGCTGTGCTTTTACCGCCTGTCTGTGCCTTTGGTAGTCAACCTCCTCTGAACAAATTCTTTTAGCACGCACACCCAGACCATATGGTATCGCTTTCTTTGTAGATTCCGGGTGCGAAGAATCCATGTGTAGGTACAGGTGTTTATCGGTAGGTTTAGTGTGTAGGTCGGTTTGAATGTGCCCGTTTTGTATTGATGTCATCGTGTCCAGGAACTCGAGTTTTTCCGATGAATAGCGGAGCTCTAGTTTAATGCGAGGGTTGATTTCATTTCCTTGTGCGTGGAAAGTTTTAAGTGCCTCGATACCATGCGTCCATAAGCCCCACACATCATCCACAAACCGGAAGTATGCGAGCGGTTGCTTTTCTGACTGCCGGAACAGCTTTTCTTCCCAAGCACCCATGTAGGTTGATGCGTAGTTCATCCCGAGGCGTGAGCCAATTGCCGTCCCTTCCGTCTGTATAAAGTGTCCGTCGTTAAAGGAGAAGGTGTTGTTTTCCAACACAGTGTCCATCATCACGATGACGTCCTCTGTAGGAATTTCCGGGTCCTTTCGCCTGTTTAAAGCCTCTATAGCTGCAGCACGGGCTTCATCTCTCGGGACACTCGGATACAGGGCCTTCACATCTAAACAAAATATTATCGTATCTTTCGGAAGAGGTTGTTTTACTTTCTGTATTTTGTTTAAGAAGTCCGTAGTGTCTCTTACAAATGACGGAAGTGACGTTACATGGCTTCGCAACTGGTNTCAGTGGTTGTTGGAGCAGTGGTTGTTGGAGCAGCTGTTGTTGGAGCAGCAGTTGTAGTTTCAGTGGTTGTTGGAGCAGCGGTTGTTGTTTCATTGGTTGTTGGAGCCGTGGTTGTTGTTTCAGTGGTTGTTGGAGCACCGGTTGTAGTTTTAGTGGTTGTTGGAGCAGCGGTTGTTGGAGCAGCGGTTGTTGTTTCAGTGGTTTTTGGAGAAGCGGTTGTTGTTTCAGTAGTTGTTGGAGCAGCGGTTGTTGTTGCAGAGGTTGTTGGAGCAGCGGTTGTTGTTGCAGTGGTTGTTGGAGCAGCAGTTGTTGTTTCAGTTGTTGTTGGAGCAGCGGTGTTGTTTCAGTGGTTGTTGGAGCAGCAGTTGTAGTTCTTCGAGTTCTTCGAGGAGTTGTTGTTTCAGTTGTTGTTGGAGCAGCGGTTGTTGTTTCAGTGGTTGTTGGAGCAGCAGTTGTAGTTCTTAGAGTTCTTCGAGTGCTTTCTGTTGTCATGCTTGTAGTTGAAGGGGCTATCGTATGTAGCAGAATTACCGCCACAACTATGGTGCACAGGAACTTCATCATTTCGCTCGTCCTTCACAGCGTCTCTGATCAATTTTTAAAACATAAAAAGCATAACAATTTCATGTTACAAAACTAACATTTCAAATACCCGACCACGACCATCATGTAATACATAGATATAGTGATAATGATTGTCAAGATTGTGTTCAATGAACTAAATGTTGCATTTATGTCACAGAAAAAAAAAAACACAGAAATAAATGTACTTGAGAACTCAGTTTTGAGTATATATACGCGGTTTAGCCTTCACACGTGAACCGAATTGCAGCCAGATTTAACAACAAAAACACACTAAAGAAAAACGACGAGATGGAATAAATGTTAGTGTTTAACTTAGTTTTTACTAAATTTATTATTTCTTAACAATTGCTCATTTCGAAGAAATGTAACTTCATTCACATAAATTAAAACTAATTACCTGTATGCAAGATGTGTGTTCTTCTAATTGTTTCTATACGAAATTCTCGTCGACCCCGGGTATGTTCTACGTCCGTTAGTAACGGGCTGCTTTTATAAGTCCCTGGTGATGTCATACCACCCTGAAATCGCTAAAACTCGTACCCTTATGTAACAAAACAGTATTCAAGATAACTCATGCGATATAACTGCGATTAATTGGACGAAATACTGTTTATTATAACTTATTTATCAATTAGATAAACCTTGTCAGTGAACGGTCATTTTGTACGATAGTGTATGGATGACTGACCAAATTGAACAATTAGATTACATTGTTTTCTATGAGCGCCGGGAAATGTTGTTATCTTTGATGATCGACCGTAATGCTTCAATTTGAAGTAAGCCCCAGGATCGTGTGCGTGTAGTGTTCTGTACGTAGCAGTATAATCTACTACTACTACTACTACGACTACTACTACTACTACTACTACTACT
>VMBQ01008825.1:6782-35175 GCA_007657795.1 Dreissena rostriformis
ACTATCTAACATTTCTTAGTCTGTTATGTAGTTAACCTTTTAACCATCCTTATCCATTGATTGACCATTATTATATCTTACAACTATCTAACATTTCTTAGTCTGTTATGTAGTTAACCTTTTAACCATCCTTATCCATTGATTGACCATTATTATATCTTACAACTATCTAACATTTCTTAGTCTGTTATGTAGTTAACCTTTTAACCATCCTTATCCATTGATTGACCATTATTATATCTTACAACTATCTAACATTTCTTAGTCTGTTATGTAGTTAACCTTTTAACCATCCTTATCCATTGATTGACCATTATCATATCTTACAAATATCTAACATTTCCTAGTCTGTTATGTATTTAACCTTTTAACCATACTTATCCATTGATTGACCATTATTATATCTTACAACTATCTAACATTTCTTAGTCTGTTATCTATTTAACCTTTTAACCATACTTATCCATTGATTGACCATTATTATATCTTACAACTATCTAACATTTCTTAGTCTGTTATCTATTTAACCTTTTAACCATACTTATCCATTGATTGACCATTATTATATCTTACAACTATCTAACATTTCTTAGTCTGTTATCTATTTAACCTTTTAACCATCCTTATCCATTGATTGACCATTATCATATCTTACAACTATCTAACATTTCTTAGTCTGTTATCTATTTATCCTTTTAACCATCCTTATACATTGATTAACCGAGTTTGTTTGTTACACAGGTTAAACATATAGAATGGACGTGTCACGTGCGACACATGTGCCTCTTACGCCCTTAAGTTCAAGGTCTCACTGAGAGATCAAAGGTCTAAAATATACATGGTGCAAATTGTTTAAATTATAAGCATTCTATAATATGAACTTGAAATGTTGCTGACAAGCAATTAGTCACAATACTGCTGTTTTTTTAAATGTTATCATAAAGCATGACTTTACTTTTAAGGTTGTCACAAGGTTTATGACTGCAATACCGCGCCAACTAAGCTTAACCCATTTATGCCGAATGGACTCTCCCATCCTTCTAAACTTGATCAATTCATTTCTAAAATAAGTGATGTCTGGTATGTTTATTTCTATTTTTATAATATCTCTTACAGAAATTCCTTTAAGCAAACAGCATAGACCCTGTTGAGACGCCGCATCATGCGGCGTGTCATCTGGGTCTACGTTGTTTGCCAAGGCCTTTTTGCTAGACGCTAGGCATAAATGGGTTAATATGTGTGCGAAAGTTATATAAACACGCTAGTCATAGTTCGCACATAGGGAGTATGCAATTAGGAAGATTACAGAAAACAGAACAATTCATTTTCTTCAACGGAAATGATACTCATTTAAAAGAATCATTAATGGGAGGTTACTCGTTTAGCATGTATTATCATGAGAAAAGCGATTGTCGATCTTGTTACAATCAAGCTCTTGCAAATTTCGCCATAAGACCGAATCTTAACACATTAAACGCACTATATAATTATTTAGTTATTAATTATGGATTAAAGTGACATCATAAGTCCAAGGCGACAACAAATATAGTTTAAAGGCGCACGCCTTTTGAATAGTCGTAGTTTAAACAGGACATATATATGTATAATATGGACACAGATATAGCGAAGTCGGTAAAAGATCAATCATAAGACACTGTAACACAAATCCTTTAGTACCATGAGCTCTACCAAAGAAAAATGTGTTGTTTTCAATAAACATCATTATTTGTAAAACATAAAACATGTATAACTATTATATCATTTATATCATCCGATCAATTGTCGCTATTTGTATAACGTGAACGTCCAATATATTACCGTATTGAGCGTGTATTTCATTGTTGGGACGAAATTGGTATTACAGCTGCTATTTCCACCTGTATATTGGTACTAAAAGATTTTCAATGCTGGCGTGGTCTTGTTGTGGTCTTGTGGTGTGTATAGGGGGTGGGGGTCGGTAGACAGCCGGAGTACCCGGGGCCCGTATTCACCAACCAATTCTTAGACTTAATAATAAAGAATAGACTTAGAACCAAGAAAAATACATCCAACGTTTGAAGATATATAGGCTACCATATGTGAAAATGTCCTTCACAGAATGTTTTACACGACGAATGATGTACATGTAGCCATTTCATGCCAAGTTTGACCAAATATTAAAGTAATTATTTAATATTCCAATTTAAAGAATATTCTTTATTTTTAGACTTAAGTCTAAGAATTTGTTGGTGAAGCCGGAGTACCCTGGAGGAAATCCCACTTGTGAAGTATCACGGTGCCTATACCACGTGACTTTTTAAGATCTGTGTTGGGAGAATAAAGCGCGACCCAGTTAACATATTTAAGGATGTCTCTTTAAATATTTCACCATTTTTTTTATGGGTGAAGCCGGAGTACCCTGGGGGAAATCCCACTTGTCAAGTATGATAACCACCAACAAAACACAAACCGATACGAAAAAAGTATGTTTTGTTTTGCAAATTTGTTTAAATAACATCTACACTCATTTGCACGATTAATCAAGGTTGACCAGTTAATTGTTGTAGTTTTATATGATGCTTTATAATGTGTGTATTATTTAAACTTTTCATGTACGTTTGCTATGTTTGCAATAAATACTGTATAATGTTCAAATACAATGTGGATTACGTATCGTATGGTATTATATCGTTTTTGCATGAAAACAGTCGATCGGCCANCCTTAAACAGCCACTGGGCACTTCAATATTACTAGCTTGAATCTTTTATTGAGGCGCTCTGGGAATGCTGGTCTTAAAGGGCATATATTAATTACTAAGACGCGAACTTAGTTTTAATTTGGCACGACCTTGTATTTTGTGGTTAAGTAAAAATGAACTCGCCAGGTAAACACGTCATTAATGTTGTATCTATTGTAAACAAGACGAACCTTAAATTCCCATGACATCCTGTTTCTCCAACTATAACGACACGTAGGCGATTGTAGGTAATATATACAAGTCAAGTCGTGTCGCGACAAAAAGGAACGGACTGTTGATAAGAAAGGTAATAACTTAAGACTGCTTTTAATGTGTTTCTATCTTAAAATATTTTAAGTTAGTTAACTGCTCCGTTATTTTTGACTGATTGACATAAAGCGGGTGTTAATTTATTACAGTTAAAATGTAATATCTGTAAAATAAGTGTGTGTCATGCAAAACATTAATTCAAATATTGTTTATTTCCAAATTTATATATTAAATCTTAACATATGCATTTCTTCATAAGGTTAAACAAATGAACAATTACTTTAAATTGAAATACTTAAGTGTTGAATAAAATTTCGAATACCGGATTGACAATTCCTTGCAACGTTGAAGGCTATTTTGTATCGGGCTTCCTGTGCTATATTAATAACACACTATAATGCAAGTAATATAATGTCAAATTGCATTGAGCACTTACATGACTATTTATTTATCAATGTAATGATTGTTTACAGAAATGTCTAACCTTACAAAGTATTGAATCTTAATTGGTATCTGGAATATCATCGAGCAAGAAATGGCAACATTTTGTAATCATCTAACCGATTATTTCGTTCTTGTTATAGATGCAGGGTACACATCGATTACTCCTACAGTTGTGCATGCTTGCGTGTTTGGTGCCGTACTGTTTCGGTCAGTCGAGTGTCAGTCTTGCTGATGACATGTGCATCAAGGCTTGCGATAATATCAACTCCACAAATTACCAACAGATCTGTAATAGATGCGTGGAAAATCCTCCAATTAGTGCAGGCTATTGCGCCAAACCTTGCGATGATATGAACTCCGGAAATTACCAACAGATATGTTATAGATGCTTGTACAAACCTCCACTTAGTGAAGGCATGTGCGCCAAAGCTTGTGATAATATCAACTCCGGAAATAACCAACAGATCTGTAATAAATGCGTGGCAAATCCTCCACTTAGTGAAGGCATGTGCATCAAAGCTTGCGATAATATCAACTCCGGAAATTACCAACAGATCTGTAATAAATGCGTGGCAAATCCTCCACTAATTGCAGGCATGTGCATCAAAGCTTGCGATGATAGAAACTCCGCCAATTACACACGGATCTGTGAGAGATGCTCGGCAAATGCCCCACTTAGTGAAAGCATGTGCATCAAAGCTTGCGATAATATCAACTCCGGAAATAAACAACGGCTCTGTGAAAGATGCGTGGCAAATCCTCAAGTAAGTGAAGGCATGTGCATCAAAGCTTGCGATAATATCAACTCCGGAAATTACCAAAAGATCTGTTATAGATGCGTGGCAAATCCTCCACTTAGTGCAGGCATGTGCGCCAAAGCTTGCTGTAATATCAACTCCGGAAATTACCAACAGATATGTAATAGATGCGTGGATAATACCTGGATCCGCCAGAGCTGCTAGATATGCGTGGGAAGTCTTCAACCAACTAGTAAATTTTACATCAAAGCGTGGATCAACACATTCTCTACTTACTATCGGTTTATCTGCAACGCTTGCGTGGTAAATCCGCTACGTACTGACGCCAATTGCATCCATGGATGTGGAAACACATTTACTACTCAGTTAAGGGCCATTTTCAATAACGCCTATCGAACACATAATGACGACAACTGCCTTAGTTTACCAGATATTAACCTACATGTTGGACATAAACCTTTTCCTTTGGTAATGTTTGTTTGCAAAAAAATATTTACCCGCGAACAGTAGTTTATTTGGTAATATGTGTATTATAACTTTTGTCAAGTTGTATTTTTCTCTTATTTTTATTTACAGGTAATTGCTTGTTTGGGAATCTGAATGTTCTCTTGTTTGTATTGCAATCATGTTAGTAATGCCTGAATGTATCTGTTGGTTTATTTAGTTAATAAAACTGTGCTTTAGTGTTTTACTATGCTTATTAATTTACCACGCGCCAGCTGTCAATCAAAGATTGTTCAGTAAAAATATGTTCATAGGGCACTGTCATTTATCGTGTTCGAATAGTTACCAAATGTAACAATTGTGGATTAATGTCCGCCGTCAAAACAATAAAGTCTAAAACTTTGTTTTTTTCCATAAGTTTGTCGATGTTAAAATTATTACATTCTAACCAAATTGAAAACTGAAAGTATGGCCTTGTTCTATGAAGCATTATCATAGTAAAGCAAAATTTTAACTTGCATTAATAATAAAATAAGTCTAGGTATTTAGAGTTTATGAAGAAGACAGAAATACAAATTGTTTAAAATGTAACTTTAAAACGTGTTCTTTACCCTGAACGGAACACAACGGATCATGTTCGTTAACCTTATCTGGGAAATAATACTATGAAGTAATATTAACATATTTTAATATTCAAACTAAGCAGTAATATATGCTATAAGAAAGCACAACAAGATGACGTTTTTTTCTGACAGTTTATTGCTTACTAGAACCGTAACTTCTGATTATTTCGCATGATGTATAATTTAACATCGAAACGACGTAGCTTCTTAATCCTGTTATTTGAATTGATTGAATCATATTTTAAATATAATAAGTATTTTCACATTTGCCCACACAGCATAAAATCGGCAATATGAATATGTTTTTTTTAAGCCTCATATAGGTTCGAGTTTACACCAAATATATTTGTGAAACTCTTATGCGTGTGGAAGAGTTGTAGCTCGAAAACATTGTGTTACATATCAAGTGTGTCATTTTTTGTACAATGTAAACAGCAACTTATTTAACATGAAACGTGTTGTTTTCAGTTAAAAACACATACACTACACAAACAAACAACAACAAACACACACGAAAACGAAACACAACCCCCCCCCACCCAACAACAACGAAAGCAAAACGGGATTCGCCCCAAGCACATTTTGTTACAAACAACATATCCATATGATAATACTAATGTTTTAATGCTTCACAGCTATGTTTAAGTCGTATTATTGTTGAATTAAAAACAAAATGTCCGAATTGCCAAACTGTTATAATAAGTGGCAATTCGGAAACTGTGTTTTCAATATATCAATATATTACAACTGGCTGTTTGTTCGCCCGAAAATTCCTGTCTAAGCCATACTTTGTAATATATTGATATATTTTGAAATATCTTTCCACAACTGTAAACCTGTGTGAGGAAATGTGTCGCATGCAACAACAGGGATGATATCTCAATGTACAAAGTCCAACTTGTAGGCCAAAGAACATAAATGGTAAACATTGCGCATTTCCATTCGTGTCTCGCCGTATATACAAGGCCATACCAAGACCAATAAACATAACTTTGCACTAATGTTAAAATTTATGAGAGACTGTCGCATGCAAAAACTGTGGATGCCATCTTTAAGGGACACACTTGAAGGTCAAAGGACAACACGGTTAAAGAAATTGATTGACATTCTTGTCTCAGCCATATCTTTGCCGTATAAGGATGCATTGGAAACTTGTTTGGCACAAACGTTCACCCTGATGAGGTCTTTCCTTGCGTAAAATACTATGGGATCCACATGAAAGTTGATAGGTTTGCTGATCATTTACCAAAATTTAGGTGAAACCAGAAACTAACACAAAAATTAAAGTGATACATGAAATGTGCTCGATAAATATCAAACCAATCATATTATACTCAAACAGATATTTGTCTTTGATAACTTGTACTGGAAGATTCTTGCAATACATGGTTATAGAATGATATAGCAATCCTATTTCATATGAACCTCAGCCAGCCGCATCTGTTATATCCGCTAAAGAGCGACAAATAATTTAGTGAATGTTAGGATTTGATTTTAATGAGAATACGTGTATGTTATCTGAATTAATTTACAGTGTACGAATTAATGTATTCTTCAATTAACTATGATAATAACATAAAATTGGTATGTAACCATCACATTACAATTGCGTAGTGTAATGTCCATTCATTTGATGTTCGGTAATGAGGCTTATACATTAACGTGGGTATTTGTTTATTTGTGGAATAATTGTATACTTGTTTTCGTGAAACGTATTGGGTATGAGCGCATCCCAATTTCTAATCCTTTGGAATAACTATTTCTATTTATAGTTAAAATATATAGAAGTAGCAAACGTGCACATATTATTGACGATGCTGCTTCAGCAGCTCGTCTAAGTTATCATACCATGAAAAAAAAAATCGCAATGGCGACCTGCCTAAAAGACCGAAAGAGTCCGATTGAGTTAGTGTAATTTTCTCAATCGGCAAACCTCGCTGATTTTCATTGAAATATGGGAAACAACAACAACAATTTGTAAATGCCGAAGAAAATGTGTATCAAAATATGTAACACATTGACAAATACTATTCTTATCACAAGTGTTGATTTTTATGATACATCATAATAAAAAATATAACCAGATTGCCATATATGTCATATGTTCTGAGCCTTGTTCTGAGAAAACTGGGCATAATACTTGTGCGTTAAGTGTCGTCACGGATTAGCCTATGCAGTCCGCACAGACTGACTGCACAGGCTATTTTTTGTATTATTATTTTTGTAATAAAACATGATGGTTAGGCATAATAATGCGTAAAGTGTCGTCCCGGATTAGCCTGTGCAGTCCGAACAGGCTGACTGCACATGCTATTTTTTTGTTTTAATAAAGCATGAGGGTTAGGCATTATTGTGTGTAAAATGTCGTCCCGGATTAGTCCGTGCAGTCCGCACAGGCTGACTGCACAGGCTTATATGTTTTTGTTTTTTTTTTTTAAACTAAAACATGAGGGCTAGGCATAATTGTGCGTAAAATGTCGTTTCGGAAAAGCCTATGCAGTCCGCACAGGCTGACTGCACAGGCTAATTGTTTTTTTTTTACTAAACATGAGCGTTAGGCATAATTGTGCGTCAAATGTCGTCCCGGATTAGCCTGTGCAAATTGTTTTTGTCATAATTTGATCGAACCCAAAATGTTCGTACCCAAATTTAGTTTCGTACCCAAAATGTTCGTACCCACATACACAATTGTGGTGATGTAGATAAACTTAAATTGATGCTTTTATATTCAGCATCTTCAAAAGCATCGTCACACTAGTACTGTCAGTACTTTGATTTTTCATATGTTTTCGCATTGGATCGAACAGTAAGAGTTGTGACAAGCCCATCTTTACCTTCCACTTATGACTTGGCCTATACAGAGGCCATCTTGTATGTTGGGCGATCTTCTAAACTGTTACAACTTTTATCTTAAAATTTATAATAAATTAAAACGTCAGTAGCTATAGAGATTAAAATGAAAATGTAAATGTTGAAATTTTATTACAGGGAATAAGTTATTTTGCTTCTTGTACAAACTGTTTACAAGCCTACATGTTTTTCTATACAGGATATATGCGTGCGATAAATCCTTTTTGGAATTTTAATAACATCCGTTTTTACATTTGTTTTTTACCTTTAGTATTTTCAGCGTTTCAACAGTGAGTCTCAATTATTTTTATTTTTAAATCTTGGAAGGGTTAAACAAATACGGCGTTGATGTTGGTTTATATTGGTAAAAGACATTTAAATATTTAAAGTTGTGAGAATCGTGTCGACATCGCGGATGTGTTTTTCTTCATTATTGTAATCTGAATTACACCCGTACCTATACGATGTGTTGATCCAGTTTTGGTGCTTTATTTCGCAATATTATATATTTATCATAATTTATCACTAGTTAAAACGCACACATACTATATGGAAAATGAATTAAAACACAGGGTTACGGGGCTAACGCGAATCACCGATACATATCTTAAATATTTATACAAGCGCATTCTTTGAACAGATATGTTTAAGTGCTTTGCCGTACACAGCTTTTTGACTCGTGTATATAAAATATTTATAGTGTCGTGAATCATTGTGATTGTGCTAACTTTATTCGTCAAGGTTAATGACTAGTTCTTGTTAAATAAGCAAGATTTGGCGTCTAGAATATTTATGTTTTGAAATCAGTAACTACATAATCTAGAAATGTGCATATGTCTTTTTAAAAATGATGTACCCTAATGTGAATGAACATGTTAGCATTCCCCGAACTCATCGATTGTTCTCGCATCGCTTACAGAGTGTGTAACGTGACAAACAAAACAATATGGCGACGTCCATGCCGCGACAGGTATTTTTCGCCGTTGTATACCCTTTATGACTTGTATTAATTGTTTTAAGGCCGCCCACTTTCCAGCTATACCAGCAAGAATGTGATAAGCGTCTATTTTTTAATTAAAATTCGCTTTATATTTCGAATTTACTCGCTGGGAATGTTCTTAGTGGAGCTGTAATTAGGTCGCCTCCTAAGAAATTTCGCAGCGAGTAAAGTCGAGATAGAGAGACAATATTAATACGAAATAGAATGCGAGTGACTTTCTTGCTGATATGGCTGGAAAGCGAGCGGCATTTTACAAATTATAAAAGAAATGAAGGATATAAAACAGCGAAAAATACCTGTCTCGGAATGGACGACGCCATTTTGTTCGTCACGTGATTATACCCTCTGGCTGAAGCATACACCATAGCGTTGTAAGGACGAATTCCTGCCACGCTGACCTCACCAGGTTGCCCTGCTAAATGGAATAAATGGCATTTAAAGAGAGTGTACGATAGCGCAGCTGGAGCACTGGCTTATGTTAAACCCAGTAAGTTTTCTAATATCCACTATAAAAAATCACAATATCAATTTTTTTGTTGGGGTATTTGGTACGGAACCATCGGGAAAAACACATACTTTATGATATAATATAAACCAAAGAACGAAACAGCGATATACACACGGACCTTGGTTCTCTTGTTTGCAGTCCATTTTACATACAAACCTAGCGCATTGATTGTAGTTTCAAATATCTTCGTAAGAGCAACTTTTTGTATTAATATCAACTATCATAACAATTCTGTATTCGGTAAGTTTGTTTCTGTATTCGAAAACATACAACAATATGGTTCAGCTTACTAGTTTATTGTAATGATTATATGTGTATTCCTTATCATAGTTTTATCAGCAGAATGCTTATACATTATGTTACGTATTTTCAAGGAGAAGAATAGATTTATTTTCTATTTGCTGTTATTTTGGGTTGAATAAATGCAAATTCATATCCCAAATATTTTAATATTTATATGTGTTTTAGTTTTTTATTTTAAATAGTTGACATCGAATGAACACGATGACACTTTTATCTTTGTATGGTTTTAATCGATTCGAATTTTGAAATTTCTCTACATACGGTTTGTTGTTAGATGTGAACTTACATGTATTCGTTGTATGGTATTTCGTAAGTCAACTCTAAATTTGAAGGCGATTTCCCTTGATGATGTGTGTTTTCAGATATAAGATAACGACTTTGTCAATTCTAGTACAAAGTCTTACGCGATTTGGTTTAATAATAATTAGTTCACCTTTCATATACAGATAAATGGGTTCAGAGTTCACTATACAATTAACAAAAATGACTTTATTTAGAAGACCAAATTGTGAAACATATTGAAGCGTGGTTTCTTCAAGCTACACATGTTAAGTGTTTGTATTTTAATAAATGTTAACAAGGTGTATGCACGTTCGTAACGTTTGTGCAGTCTGCGGGCCATTCAAATAAAAACTCCTAAATATTTTCGACTTGTATAAGGCGGAAATTGCACCTTAACCATTTTGCGTTTCAATAACTAACGATATCGTAGAATGATCTCGTAAGTTAACGAGATTAAAGTTGCATTTGTAGTGACGTCGCAAACGAAATGGCAGCCACGTATGTTGTGCGTATACGCTTTTTGTCCCGTGTTTTGCTGGACGACATCCCAGAGCAAGTGTTCATGTCTCGATATAGACACATTGATGTTTACTATTAACAATGTGGATGTTCTGCGCATGCACACTGACTGGTTGGCAAAGGCACTGGTAACAGTAACGTAAAAAATATGCATACACGCATGAGTTTAGTCAATAAATTTATACAAACATGCTGATTATTCTTTCTTTGTCTGTGCATACTTTTATTATCTCCGTGGAATATTACACACATACATACAAGCATTGCATATAGTGCTATAAATTTAGTATGTTTGCATTTCATATACAGAGTGTTTCATGTACATAAAGGTACATAAATATAATTGTCTACATATATTCTTATACAATTTTTTGTTTTTGGATATGTCAATAATTGAACCAAAAAGTAACTTGTACATACAAACTAAATTAAGTTTGAATATAAGTATGTATATCATTTATCAATAAGATATTGCACATACGAAAAGTAACTAATACGTGCGGAATCACATTATGAACAATAAACTGATATTGCAGATTATACACAATGTTTGTGTGATAAACAATATTTATATTAATGTTATGATTAGTAATGTCGTTATATGAGATGTCAGTAAATGTTTTAACAAGGCACCAGATTCTTAATTATTCATTTGCTTTAATTGAATTTTTGTATATTTTAAACGTGTGTTTCATACTATTTACAAGACCATGATTGGAAGGGCTTCTGTTTTTCCACTCACAATGACATATATATCGTGCAATCTCTATGTTTTTATACTTTGTTTAAATCATTCATTTTCGGATTCGTAATTCCAAGTATTAGATCTTGACATGTAACATGAATAGGTATGCTTCGTCTCCATCTACGAATAATCTCTACAGCAAATTAAACAACTTCTTGGGTAAATTGACAGTTTTAGAATAAGTGCATAATATTTTATACTTCATTATTACAGAATGTACATAGATAAATGGTAGTAATTTTCATTTTGAACAGATGAGATTTTGTTTCCACGATTCTGTGAACTATTCTGAACTGCAACCATCTGATATACGTTTCCTTAGTTTGATTGAACACGAGTGCATTCACATTTTTCAAGTCCATATTAAATAATTCTGAGTTCCATGTTTTATGACAGGATGGAATATCACTGTTCTGAATTAACAGTTTATAAATATGTTGCTCTTCTTTTGAGCTGGTCACTATTCTCTGAATATTAGTCGGTAATATAGTACCCTGAGGTTTTGTTTGTCAAAATATGGCATGTCTTCAACATTTTCAATATATTTATTTATTATATTAATTAATCCTTGGTTAACTAGGAAATTAACGTTTGTTCCCATATGTGTATCCAAAGATTATTTATTTTTATTATAATATCTCTCACACAACGAATACCTCTTTCATATAGACATTAAGAATAAATATGGCTATTGTTAATTTTAAAATGATGATAATAAAATAGGGGCATATCCAGAATATCATCATAATTTATTATTGCCAGCTTTTCAATATTCAATATATAGTTTTTCAAGACATTGAAACAAAATTTGTTTTTAAATGTTAACATATTTTCTCGGCCTACATTTTACCAGTATTCAATATTGATTTAAAATCTTTTTACGATTTTACCAGTAATTAACAATTTTCCTTCGCCCGACACTTATCTCTTAAGTCATTTTATTTTCATGTTTTCTTCAAAAGGCAATGAACATTTTTTTTTTTTTAATTTTGCTTGGTCCTGCCCAAATGATGTCACAAAACTGTTTATTTATTGTTTTCTTGGTGTTTGTAGTGATACAAATAAGTGAGTTAGTAAAGGTAGAAGCAATGATTTGACAATGGTTATCTTTCCTAGGGGTATAATATTTTTGAGATTCCGATGACTTGTTGTACTTTTAATACTTGCGATTTTGTTTTCAAAATATTTCATTTCCATGAATTCTAAATTAATATCAAACACTATCCAACGATTTTTAAAAGTAGTATCTCCCCTATGTCAGTTTGTATTTAGTTTTTATTGATCTAGTACTTTATTTCATAGAGCCTTTTATAATTAATTTTGTTTTCATAGTTAATGTTAAGTCCAGAGTATTCTGAAAATTCATGAAGCATGTCTTACGTACAATTAATGGATGATTCTCATCCGTTAAGAAGTAAATATGTATCATCAGCACATTAAGATATTTTATATTCTTTTTAAATGCTAGTTATTCATTATCATCAGAGTTAAGGTGAGCTCAAAACAAACTAATCACTTACCTTTGCACTACTGTAACGAAATTTAAAAAAAAAACTATAACTTTGTCATACTATTTCTTGATTACAGGATTTCACAAATTAAAAAAAGAAAAGATCATAATATGAATCTTGAAAATCTAGATGTCATTATAGATATCAATGTGTGCTAGTTTACGTTGTCTATGAACGTTCGAGAGTGTACGAGGTGCATTGGAATCAACCATAAAGTAAAGCCCTATAACAGCAAACACATTAGAATATTTAAATGTGATGTTATTATTCTTTGTCAGTTGATGACAAAAACGATTAAATTTAACTTTGGGTGCTAATTTAAGTGGACTGTTTAGTTATAACGAAACAGGAATGTAAGTGTGCAACGAATAATATGTAAGCAAGCTTTAAATGGCATCCGAATTTGCATTCTCGGAAGTTTTCTATGATGTTTATCATCACGAGCACACTATTTATTTAAGTGTTTATTGCAGTGCACTAAAGGTTTAAGAGTTTTTTTATGATAACATTCGACCACAAAAAACAGGATGTGCATCCCGTAACGAATTTGTATCCTGTATCGAAATGTCGGTACCAGTCTCCGCGTCTCAAAACGCAAGGGCAAACATAGAAATGAAATACCAAAAATCCCCATCACATCCTGTTTCTCCTACTATAAGGACACGTAGACCATATCAGGCTATATAAACAAGTAACTTTATGTCGCGATAAAAAGGAACGGACCATTGATAAGAAAGGTAATAACTTACATGTGTAAGTCTGCTTTTAATGTATTTTGTGTGTATCTTGAGATTTACTTATTTACCTGTTCCGATATTTACTTATTCTGATTTACAAAAAACGAGTGTGTTTTAATTACTGTTAAAATGTAAACTATGTGAAATAAGTGTGTGTCATGCAAAACATTAGTACAAATATTGTTTATTTCCAAATGCATATATTAAATCTCAACATATGCATACTCACTTAAATGGGAGGTTACTCGTTTAGCATGTATTATCATGAGAAAAGCGATTGTATATCCTGTAACACTCTCGCTCTTGCGAATTTCGCCATTAGACCGAATCTTAACATATTAAACGCACTATATGATTATATAGTTATTATTCATGGATTTAAGGACAACATTAGTCCAAGGCGTCACAAATATTTTTTTAAAGTCGCACGCCTATTGCATAGTCGTAGTTTTAACATGACACATATATGTATAATATGAACCCAGAAATATCAAAGTCGGTAAGAGAACAATCATAAGACACTGTAACATTAATCTTTTAGTACGATTAGCTCTACCAAAGTTAAATGTGTGGTGTTAAATAAACATTTATATTTGTAAGACATAAAACATGTATAATTATTTTATAATTAATATCATCCGATCTAGCTGCAATTTCCAGCTGTATATTGGTACTAAAAGATTTTCAATGTTGGCGTGGTCTTGTAGTGGTCCTGGGGTGTATATAGGGGTGGGGGAGGTGGGTAGAAAGCCGGAGTACCCTGTCTGGAGATAATCTCACTTCATTTGCCTTTTTGACAAATGTCGTTGTTTTCGTAACACATGTAAACTGATTACGCCAAATATTGTTTTATTAATGTCGCCATATACAATTTAAATGGTGACTAAATGATGCTTCGCGTCGATGGCTTTCTTGCAGTTAATTGTATCTTGCATTTGGTATACTGACAGTCGGTAATCTATGAACTGACGTTTTGTTTGGAAAGTGGAAAATTGCATTTGGAAGGTTAGAAGAATAACATCAAATACATAACCATCGTAAATAAATATGTCTAGCACGTGCTTTATACATATATCAACAGGCGTGTTGAATCAATCACAAAGCATTCTAAACTGTCAACAAGCTGGTTGAAACAGTCAACATGCATGTTCAAATAGAGATCACGAATAACTCAGCCGTCATCCGGTATGTTATAACATCAAACAGACAGGATGTTCATATGTGTACTGAAATACTCATCTATTTCGCAATTTCGTATTTTGAAATAACAATCTAAATTTATGCTTTTTCCACGAAAACACTAGTTTTGGCTTACAGAGAAATGAATCATGTGGAATTGGATAGGATTTGTTATGTAAACCTTTCTTTTTCAGAACACTGGATGAACATAAAAAAGAAAATTGTGATGAAACGTCTTTCAACTATACCGGCAATTGTTCGTTGGCCTAAGAATGAAACATGCATAAAGGTTTTCTTACATGGATTGGGTTTGTTTGCACAGTTTGCTCATCCGCACTTTATGTAACCTGTCCGTTTTAACAGCCTTAATAACAAAATGTAATACTCATTTCATGCAGCTGCTAAAAATAAAGTTTAACAAATCCGTTGATGTTAAATATAACTTTAAGTTAGTAAAACAGTGTAATTAAGATTTAACCTTTTTAATGGTGGCTTTCTTTACATGCATATATGATTGTTTTGATACTAAAAAATGAACAAGTATTTTTTGTAAATTACACGTTTGTTAACATAATTAACCCTTAAACAGCCACTTGGAACTTAAATATTTCTAACTTGAAGCTTTTATTGAGGCGCTCTGCAAATGCTGGTCTTACAGGGCAAATTTTAATTACTAAGACGCGAACTTAGTTTTAATTGTGTACGACCTTGTATTCTGTGGTTAAGTAAAAATGAACTCGCCAGGTAAACAAGTAATTAATATAGTATCTATTGTAAATAAGGCGAACCAAAAATCCCCATAACATCCCGTTTCTCAATCTATAACGACACGTAGGACTTTGCAGGTTATATAAACAAGTAACGTTGTGTCGCGACACAAAGTAACGGACTATTGATAAGAATGGTAATAACTTAATTCTGCTTTTAATGTGTTTCTATTTTAAGATTGTTTAAGTTAGTTAACTGCCCCGTTATTTTTGGCTAATTGACATAAAGCGAGTGTTATTTGTTACTGTTAAAATGTACAATATGTCAAATAATTGTGTTTCATGCAAAACATTAATTCAAATATTGTTTATTCCCAAATGCATATATTAATTCTCAACATATGCATTTTTGCCTAAGGTTAAACAAACGAACAATTACTTTAAATTGAAATACTTAAGTATTGAATAAAATTTCCAATACCAGTTTGACAATCCCTTGCACTGTTCAAGGATATTTCGTATCGGGCCTCCTGTGCTATATTTATAACACACTATAATTCAACTAATATAATGTCAAATTGCATGGCACACTTACATGAATTTTTATTTATCAATGTGTTGATTGTTTACAGACATGTATAACCTTACAAAGTATTGAAACTTAATTAGTATCTAGAGTCTCATCGATAAACAAATGGAAACTTTTTGTATTCATCTAACCTAGTATTTCGTTCTTGTTCTAGATTCAGGGTACACATCGACTACTCCTACAGTTGTCCATGCTTGCGTGTGTGGTGCCGTACTGTTTCGGTGATTCGAGTGTCACTCTTATTGATTTCTTTTGCAACAAGGCTTGTGATGATATCAACTCCACAAATTACCAACTGTTCTGTAATAGATGCTCGGCAATGTGCATCAAAGCTTGCGATAATACCAACTCCGCAAATAACCAACAGATCTGTAATAGTTGCTCGGCAAATCCTCCAATTAATGAGGGCATTTGTATCAAAGCTTGCGATAATATCAACTCGGAATATTACCAACAGATCTGTAATAGTTGCTCGGCAAATCCTCCAATTAGTGAAGGCATGTGCATCAAAGCTTGCGATAATATCAACTCCGCAAATTACCAACGGATCTGTGAGAGATGCTCGGCAACTCCTCCAATTAGTTATGGCATGTGCATCAAAGCTTGCAGTAAAAACAACTCCACAAATTACCAACAGATCTGTCAGAGATGCGAGTTTTAATACCTTCCGCACACTATTTCGCCAGATATGATAGAGATGCGTGGGAAGTCTAGAACCTACTGGTAAATTTTGCATCAAAGCGTGGATCAAAACATTCTCTACTTACTATCGGTTTATCTGCAACGCCCGCGTGGTAAATCCGCTACGCACTTATGCCATGAACATCACTTGGTGTGGAAACACATGTACAACTCAGTTAAGGGCCATTTTCAATAACGCCTATCATACACATAATGACGAAAACTGTCTTAGTTTACCAGATATTAACCTACAAATAGGACACCTTTTCCTTTGTTATTATTGTCTGCAAAACAAATTTGACCCACGAACAGTAATATATTTGGTAATATGTGTATTATGACTTTTGTCAATTCATATTTTTCTCTTATTTTAAATTTAATGTAAATGCTTGTTTAGTATTTTGAATGTTCTCGTGTTTGTATTGTAATCATGTTAATAATGCCTGAATATGTATGTGGGTATATTTAGTTAATAAAACTGTGCTTTAGTGTTTTACGAAGTTGATTAATTTTCCACGCGCCAGCTGTCAATCAAAGATTGTGTCCAAATGTCCAGATATGTCCAAAGTGCACAGTCGGTTATCGTGTTCGGATACTTACCAAATGTAACAATAGTGGATAAATGTTCTTAGTAAAAACAAATCTAAAATATAGTTTTTTATACAAGTTTTCAATTTTAAAATTATAACATTCTAACAAAATTGAAATATGAAAATATGGTCCTAGTATCTGAAGCATTATCATAGTAAAGCAAAATTGCAACTTGCATTTATAATCAAATCAGAAATACAAATAGTGTAACTTTAAAACGGGTTCTTTACCTTGAACGGAACATAACGGATTATGTTCGTGAACCTTTTTCTGGAGAATAATACTATGAAGTAATATTAACATATTATTTTTACTAAGCAGTAATAGATCCCATAAGAAGGCCAAACACGATGGCATTTTATGTTGACAGTTTATTACTATCTATTAACGTTACTTTTGATTGCTGTGCATGATGCATATTAATATCTATGCGACGTAGTTTCTTAATCCTGTAATTTGAATTCGATTTAATCATATTTTAAATATAAAAAGTATTTTCACATTTGTCCACACAGCATGAAATCAACAATAGCTATCTGTTTGTTCGCGGAAACGCTGCCTGAAATATTTTTCAAAGTAATTTCGATAACCTAAAATGCGTATGGAAGTTGTAGCGCGGAAACAGTGTGTTACATATAAAGTGTGTCATTATTAGTACAATGTAAACAGCAACGTATTTAACAATGCGGATTGCCATTCTTGTCTCAGCCATAATTTTGCCGTAAAAGGATGCATTTCATAATTATTCGGCACACACGTACAATTATGTTTTTTAATAGTTACAATCGAATGAACACGATGAGACTTTTACACTTTGCATGGTAATAAACGTGCACCTACATGTATACATTTCGCAATTCGATTCGAATTTTGAAAGTAATTTATCTACAAACGGTTTGTTGTTAGATGTAAACTAAAATGTATTTGTTATATCGTATTTCGTAATTCAATTCTGAATTGGAAGGTAATTTCCATTGATGATGTTTGTATAATATTTAGATATAAGATAACAAATCGCTAAAGCCTAGTACAAAATCTTACGCGATGGACTAAAGGGGCCTGTTCACAGTTTGATAAATTTACAAAATTGAATAAGAATGTTTCAAATTTGCAAATTTTCGCTGTAGTTATGCTATTTGCAAGGAATTAGTTATACTAAACTTTTACAATGCCCTAAAATATCCATTATATGCATCTTCTGACGATTTAACAATCTTAAAATTAAAAAGCGTTACAAACGCAAAACGATTAAATAGTTTGGACAGTTCTGTTTTTATCGTTATATTTACTGACATTACGAGGATTGATTATATTAAGTATAAAACACGTCACTGACTATATCAGCTTGGTTGGTCGATCGGTTTAATCTAAAAACTTTTACTCCAATTGGTCAGTGGTTCGAGTCCACGTGTGGATGACTTTTTTTTATACAGTAGGTCTTTAATTCCAATGTTAACATTTATCAATTTAAAGCATTTAATGGCAAACTTGAAAACATTCCTAAATCTGTGAACATGTCCCTTTTTAGTAATAATTATTTTACCTTTTATATACAAATTATGGGGTTCAGATTTCACTATACTTTCAGCAAAAATGACTTTATTGTGAAGACCACACTGTGAACAATTACTTATCGTTATTTCATAAAGACCTATCATGTTAAGTATTTGTACCTTAAACAATCTACACCTACAATTTCATAAAGTTTTGTGCATTCTGGGGACCGTTTCAATAAGCCATCCTAGGTATATCACCACTCGTTTACCAGTTGCGAATATCGCAACTAACCATTTTGCGTTTCAATTCACTATCGTAACTAACGATATCGTCGAATGCTCTCGTAATCTAACGAGATGAAAGTAGCAGTCGTTGTTACGTCGCAAACAAAATGGACGGCGCGTATGTTGTGTGTAGAAGCCGAGTTAGACTATTTTTGCGCCGTGTTTTGTTTATTTCTCGATATAGATCAGTTGATTGTAATTGTTTACAATCGGGATTCTCCGCGCCTGCGCACTTAATGGTTGGCAAAAGCACTGGTTACAGTAACGTTACACATAAGCATACATGCATGAGTAAAGTCAAAAATTGATAAGAAAATCCGATATAAAGTGAGCTCAACACTGAACACTAACAATTCCACTATTAAATTGAAATAAAACATTTCTATAAATCAGTCGTACAATTAATTGTACAATCCATTGCAGAAATGAAAAAAAGAAACAACATAATATAAATCTTGAAAATCTACTTGTCAATATAAACATCAATGTGTGCTAGTGTAATTGTAATTACACGATTTGAACTAAAAGAGGTGTAGTGGATAAATTATCAAGCACATTAATATAGAAAGCAAACACATGCAAAAAGTTTAATGTAATGCTAATATTATTTAACCTTCGAAGGCAAGAACGATGAATTTTAACTTAATATTTTAATTTAAGTGGGCTTTGTGGTTGCTACGAACCAAGAATGTAAGTGTCCAGCGAAAACTATTTCAGCCAGCTTTTTTAATGGCATCCGAATGTGCATCTATAGTAGTTTTCTATGATATATACCTACACAAACACAATATAATTAAAGTGTTTATAGCAGTAAACTTACTTGTTAAGTGTTTATTTACGTTATAAAGTTTAACCATAAATAGGATGCCCATCCTGTATCGAATTTGCAGCATGCATCAAACGTTCAGAGACAAACAGTTTGTATGCCAGTGACATTGTAATCTTTCTAATCTTCTTACACTCCACACTATGCTTATTTAGCGAGCACTTGATTGCCATTTACAATCTAGCTGCACATGCAATAACGCAAAATACTAAATAACATATTTTTTTTCTGAGGTAATAGCCCTTAAAAGTTTTTGACAGACTGACATCATACACAATCAACAAATGGCAATAACGTTTGTGTTAGAAAATGTATGGTTATGGTACGTGTGCTGGGCACTACTCATTTAAATATAAAAATCCATGAATGTGCATGTTAAAATCATATACAGTTTTCAAAACATAGTGTTGATAAATTTGTGAGAGACAGACGAAAAACAAAAACGACAACGCCAAAACTATATCCCTCCGACTTCGACGGGCATAGTGATGTTTGACAAAATAGGAATACCCATACAATCTCAGTTGCTTACATACAATGTTTCATAATTTTACGCATAATAAACGTGTGTTAAATGTTAATTACTTCCTTCTTTATCAATGTATTCAGTTAAGTTTGAATTATCCCAGCAATCCCAGCAAACTCTTGCTTCGCATCATCCATAATCAATTGAAAAGTAAGGCCGAGGAATTGCTGACCGAAGAGCAGGCTGGATTCGGAGCTAGGCGGAGCACAGTTGAACAGATCTTCAACTGCAGAATCATCATTAAGAAACACCTGTTACTCCAACGTGAGCTCTTCCAGAACTTCATTGGCTTTAAGAAAACTTTCGACTGCATGTTGCATGGTGGCCTACGGCATGTTCTGAGAGGATTCAACATTGACGAAGAGCTATTGAAAGTCATTCCATAACTCTACGGAAACACCAGCAGTGCAGTACTTCTCCAAGGACTGCAGGGGAGAATTCTTGATGGCATCAGTAGGCGTCCGTCAGGGATGTCTGCTCTCTCCCGTCATGTTCAACCATTTTCTTGAGAAGATATTGCAGGAGACTCTCCATGATCACCAAGACTCTGTCTCCATCGTTGGAAGACCCATCTTCAACTTGAGATTCGCTGATGACATTGACCTCATGGGTGGCGCCAGCAGTGAAGTTCAAGATCTCACCAAAATTAGAGAACAGGAGCATACGGGATGGAGTTCAGCTGGGAGAAGTCGAAGATCTTGGTGAACAGCACGACCAACACTAATTCAGACATCACCATGAACGGTAAGAAGCTAGAAGAAGTGACCAGCTTCAAGTACTTGGGCGCATCCATGTCCAAGAATGGTACCAGTACCGCTGAGGTCCGCATAAGGATTGCCATGGCGACCGCAGCAATGGCCAGACTAAGCCGGTTGTGGACAATCAATTCCATCAGCTTCCCCACCAAGTACAGTTTCTAAAAGTCCCTTGTAGTCTCCGTCCTAATCTACGGCTGCAAGACCTAGACACTTCACGAGGACACAGAATGCAATGAGTATTTGAACATTAATGTCTCTGAAAACTGCTCCGCATCTCCTACACGGAGCACAAGACCAACGAGTTCGTCCGGAGCATGACTGCAACACTTATTGGTCCACAAGTAACCCTACTGGCGACCGTCAAACGACGTAAGGTGGCTTGGTTAAAACACGTTATCAGGCACGACTCTCTGTGCAAGACTGTTCTCCAGTGCACGCTAGAGGGAGGTCGACGTCGAGACCGACATCCCTTTTCATAGATGAATTACTCTCAGCAGCACACAACAGACCAGACTGGAGGAGGATGTCTGTATCGTCGTCCCTCATTTCCACCCAACGGAAAAAAATAGGTCAAAGGATGGATGATGATGATGATGATGATGATGATGATGATGAAGTTTGAAAACTTTATATAAAAGTTTTATAAAACCACTAAGGATAGTTCGCACAATCCCTTTTTGACATATGGAGTAGAAAAGAAATATCACAGAAATCCTTTAAATTCAAGGTATACAGTTTAAAGACTCTTCAAAGGGAGGTTACTCGTTTAGCATGTATTATCAAGAGTGCAGTTATTGTCTATCCTGTAACAATCAGACTCTCACGAATTTCGACATAAGACCGAATCATTAGATATTGAACACACTTAATATATTTAAGTGTTTAAGTTTTAATTGACAACTTAAGCCCAATGCGATATTTTTATTTGAATGATTTTTTTAGACGCAAGCTTATTGCATAATCGTATTGTTCGCAGTATATATATTATTCCGACACAGAAATAGCAAAGTCGGTAAAAACGCAATCAGTAGATAATATGACACTTATCTTTTTACGTATTAATCTTTATTAAAAGTTACACCAAATATAATTTATGTTAAGGAATAATATTTACAATATTATGCAACGAAGTAAATACACACTGAAACCTTCAAATTGCCATGGCAGCGATTTAAAATGAACATATTATAGGTTTCAAAGAGTTTGAGAATAGCATCGATACATGATACTTGATAAGATATTACAACGTTAAATAACGAATAGCCACTTATTAACTAGAAATTATAATTATAAGTCAACGGTAACACTTCCTAAATAGCAAAACCTGTAGATAGACGTGCGGTAAATATAACCATCTGAAAACACGTGACTAAGGCTGTTATTAGTTAGCAAATGACAACATAATGGTAAAAACTATTCATGTAAGTTACTATATTTTAAATGGTTGTGGGTCTTTTTTGTTCACTTTCTTTTTAATAATCCGCTTGGTTACCGTTATGATCATGGTTATCTGAAATATGACTTCGTTTAATGTTTAGACCTAAGCTATACTTGGTGTATTCGAGTTTTGTGTTCATTTAATTATCCACACTAATTTCAATTCAGAAACACACTATGTTTTGACGCTCTCAAACTTTTGTGACAGTGTTATTGGAACTCTTAGTCGAATGACTTCTTTCAATGCGGGAGTACCTGTCAGTGATCCGTACAGCTCGAAGAACAACAGTTGCAAATCCTGACGAGGACTTGCGTGAGAATGGAATCGGATCTTCACATTTCTTGTCAGTGATATGGGTTTTCTTCGAGGGCAATATTGTTTCACGAAGTTCAGCGTGGACATGCATTTGGCGCCTCCACATAGCTTAAATATAAAATTAAACTTTGAACGTTTATCCAGGGCGTGATCCATAAGATTATGTCACAATACAACGTGCATTATTATGAGTAATATGCTGTAATTAATATATAAACATGTGCATCACTGCTCATGTTATACGATATCGCGGCTTGTTTGGCTTGTTTGACATAAGTATGGACAAACACATGGCAAGTCAAGAAATAATACTGATACCTGGTGCTGACTAGTAGAAGATTCGTTTTCAGAATGCGTTGGAGCTGAAATGTACTTTCGATGACTGGATATTTTGCAATACTATTAGTTGAAGCAAAGATCGTGATATGAGTGGTTTAGTTTGACAAAGATTATTGAATTGTAACACACCAAATGAAGAAGGCATCCCTGGTTATGACAAATTATACATTTATAAATCAATAATTATAATGTTCTTCACATAATTTCTGTAAAAAAACAATTAAAAACATATACTTACCGCTGCACTCGAAACTCTTCTTGAACTTGCTCGTCTTTTGATGAATGTGAATACATAAAATTATTTAAATACAATGATGTAGCATATAATAATGTAAACCTCGTAAATTGTCTTTAAAATGTCATGAACCTATAACCATAGCATAGAGAAATAAAAATCACTGTTGGGTTACCGATGTTGATCTGTCAATCGATTTCAAGTTGTCTCGTTTGTTGAACTCATTTCTAACTGCTGTTCTGACCTGTAAAAGATGTGAGTCAACAACACCGGACACAATTAAATCGCTATAAACGTAACGTAAGTGTTATAAGAGTTACGAGTGACAGATATCGACCGGAAATAGAATTGCCTGTTTGTTGAAAATGCAGTGATTAATGAAGATAAACAGGCCTTAAAAACAAATTACAAAACAAAAATAATACAAAAAGGCTGTTACAACATATATGTATGTTGTGAACACGCAATAGTTATTTCAAATTGGAACTGGTGTTTGAGGAAAGGAACCCTATTGGCTTAGCTAACGTCCCAATCCTATAAACTTAATAAGCCTGTAACCTATCTTGTAAACACATTCTGGAATAAATACGTTTAAACCAACTGGTGTTTATTTCAGTTTGTCAGAAATACCTGCAATCCGTTGAACAATGCAAACATGTATTGTATAAATGCATCTAACTTGTTGACGTAGAAGATAGAACTGGTGTTTATTTGAGTTTTTCAGAACTACCTGCAATCCGTAGTGCAAACAGGTATTGCATGAATGCAGCAGACTCGAAACCATATAAGATGACGAGTATCCAGGAGACGCCAATCACAGGCACGAGCACGCACATGAAACGCAGGCTTATTATAAAATCCCCATTAAAACTCAAATTCAACGAATATTTCGTTTTCGGAACCCGGATTTGCATACATTCATTCATGGAAACATAATGCTTATTTAGGTGGAAAATGACGTATACTTCTTATTTTCTTGAATAAATTTTGACATTTATTGTTTTCTGTGAACACTCACCCTGTGGATAAGCATCGCCTGCTAAAACGAAAATAGTATTGCTTTAAGTCCCTTTAACACTCAAAATAGGAGAATATTTCGTAAAAAAAAAGTCGTGAAATAAAGTTAGCCCATAACAAATCAGTGTTCCTTATAGCAATTTCCAAAATTGAAACGCTAGGTGCGGTCTGGTAACATTTATTTAACAAGATACAACATGCTCTTTTTTATTTGTTTGTGGAACAATATATTCCATTTTAATTTCCCGCAACGATATCTATTCATACGACACACGAACACTAACATTGTACATGAACATGTGTTGAATATATTGTACCATAAAACATAAAAGATACGTTCAATACCATTTAGCAAATATACTTGGTGTGGATAAGCTACACAATTTATCCAACCCTAGCAATGTGAGTTGCATTAACTTTGAAAGTCGATGTTCTCGAAACCCCATAATGGAATAAATAGACCTAGTCACATGGGCCGTATAACACAAAATATGCATACAACAATTATTTATAATGTGTTCTCGTTGCTTTAATTCTCCCCATGTGCCTATTATACTGTGTCGAACTGTTTTAGGGTGCCAAAGGTTTTAGAAAGTCGCATTAATATATTGTATAATGTCATATATATCTACACGTGGAGTGCTTTAATTGTGGTACATTTGATCAAACTATAACTTCTATATGGAAGTAAGTGTTATAGTTTGTTTGAATTTGTCTAATAGCTTGCTTGAGATTAATATGTTTAATCATTCTTCCACACAGCTGATCCCTGTATCGTGATGTGGTTTTGATGAATGTTAGGCATTAATCGAACCATCGAGTCTAACTAGACGTATGGACATAGTTATTATTATCTAAAAATAATAACGTATTTGACGTAGCTAGCGCACATGTGCTTCTTTCTATAATCCGTTAGATAATGAACTTGCAAATACATCTGAACTCAGTATTGTCCAATAAATGTGTAATTTTTCCTTAGTTGATTAGTCGCACTTCTAAGTTGTTAAGCTCTTTGCCGTATTGATTTCTTTCGCTTTGTTATGCGTTTCAGTATTAATTAGATAGTTGTTTCATTCACGATGCAATCTTTTACTCAAAATCAATATCAAACAGACTTTATCCAGATGATCAAAAGCGGAAACTGTATGCGTATGCGACTTCATTAGTTTTCCGTTGGAAGAAGAGTACTTGGTGGAGTATGTGTATTTTAACTCAAATACGGTATCGAATATATACGAGTAACTATTAGTTCGGTTTACGATTAAACTAGCGTGTGGATAACAGGAGTCATGTGCTTTGCTTAAAAGCTGCTACCATAACGTATCCCTTGTAACATTGACGACTTGTGAATGCCTCTTGAAAACACGTGCTTATCGCAAGTTTGATTAGTACATTGGGCAAACTGAAAGTTCGTGAAAGGCAGAGATGGAAATAGTTACCTCAGATGAAATAATTTGATTAACAAAAAAAAAGAATTGATATCTTCACTACTGAAATATATAAACTTCTAAAACAATTAAACAAACATTCACGATGACTCAATGGATTTCTACAAACTACACAGCTGTTATGCTGAACACAACCATGAAAGTAGATGAGAAAGACATTTACGCAGAAAACTACTCTTTCTCGGTTAAATTGGTTTATGTGTTACTTGACTTTTTATCTGTGATACCGTGCTTTCTGTCCATTCGAGCTTTACAAAAAGCCAAGAGGTTTCCTGAATCAGCGAAATTCCTGGTGACGTCTTTGCTTTGCTTTGACAGTAGCTATATTTTGATTGCGACAATGCGAAAGTTTTTACTGGAGACATTTGCGAACGAACACGAATCTTTACACGTTGTCCTTGTGCGCAGGCCGGCTGGCTTTCCTGACGGTTGCGATAATGGCAGTAGAACGAGTGTTTGTGTTCTACAAGCCATATGCATACCTACGTACGTGTACCAGAAGGTTCATCCGAACCGTGTCAGTGTGCGCTTGGTTAACGGAACTTAGCATCTTCTTCGCTCTTAGGTACGGATATTGCTTCTTGCGTTTTCGGTCACATCTAGTGTTCGAACAAGCTGGATTGTGTAATGACATAATGACAGTCTATTACGTGACGTTTACTGTAGCTGTTCTTCTGACGTTTGTGTTATGCTACTGGAAAATATATAGAATCATCCAGAGGAAGTACAGGCGATCAGACGAACAACAGCTTTCACTGCAAACCACTTTTCAAGTGTTGCGTCAGTTCAAAAGTACAACTTTTGTCTTCACACACAGTTTACTATTTTTCTTAATGATTGTTTCCTACATGTTTCTACTCATGTTAGCTCGTTTCAATAAAATCAGCCTTACAGAGCTTCGTCTTAGCGTGGAAGGTATCTCAATTTGTGTCTGTCTCCTTGACCCAATTGTGTACGTCTTGTGGTTCAAAGAATGTCGCATGGAGATTCTGAATATGTTCTCATTTTTGGGAAAAGATGTACGAACAAGAGTGGCGAAAATGCGTCTTGAAATTTACGATATCAAAGTATTTAATCGTTGCAAAATTGACTCTGAAATAAAGTATATAGAAGCAGATGATAGATATGTGTAAACCTATACTTCTTTGTAATTCTACAACATTAAGTTTCCGCAGAAGTCTTTTGTGTATTCGGTCGTTTAAAAAAAAATAAAAAATAAATACTAATAATACTAATTATACTAATAATACTAATAATACTTATAACACTGATAATACTAATAATACTTATAATACTTATAATACCAATAATACTTATAATACTAATAATACTAATAATACTAATAATACTAATAATTCTAATAAATCTAATAATACTAATAATACTAATAATACTACTTATAATAATAAAACTAATAATACGTATACTACGTATAAGACGTATAAAACGTATAATACGTATAATATTAATTAAACTTATAATACTTATACTAGTAATAATAGTACTAATAGTAATACTAGTAATTATAGTTATAATACTAATAATACTAATAATACTACTACTAATAATAATACTAATAATACAAATAAAACTTATAATACTTAAACTACTCATAATACTAATAATACTAATAATTATAGGTTATTAGACGTTTCACTGTACAATACGGAGATATATTTGGACGAGCACACAGTTTGAAGTCATATTGGACGAGCCGTTAGGCGAGTCCAATATGACGTCATACTGTGTGCGAGTCCAAATATATCACGTATTGTACAGTTTAAACGTATAATAAGCTATTTATTCTATATCCCCATTACCAAACCAGCTTTCCGTATTTTTATTTTCATTCATTGATTACGCAATTTATGACGTATCTCGTGTGACGTCATTTCTCTGACGAAACATACTAGTATAAGCAAGACTCTGCATTTAGGGACAACAATATGGAGGTGGTAGTGTTTAATAGATCTAGAAACAAATAATATCATTTTTTAGCATTGAACAAATCCAAAAGGTGAAGCGTATTTCGGATTGTGTGTTTGCCATGCATAATTGTTAACTTCGATAGAAATAAAACAACTCGCTCCGACAGGATTACCTATAATTATTCTATATCCAATAAATTCATCCAATGGGCATTCTTCATATGTACCACGTGGCCGTCCAATATATATTCCGGTATTGGATCCAAAAAGTCTGTTTTTTCCATATTGGACAGTTGAGTACAAGTGCACTAAGCAATTGTTTTA
>VMBQ01008826.1:0-37012 GCA_007657795.1 Dreissena rostriformis
CGATCCAAATATGTCCCTTCAATCTTTATATAGAATTTTGAAAAGCGTTTTAGAAAAGCACGCCCCTTACAAGCAAAAGAGAATAAAAAGCACACATATGCCGAAATGGATAAACAAAGAATTTATTAAAAAACATTTACCTTTTGACTTTCTACGAGGATTATACAATATGGAATATCAAGCTTTAAACAAATCAATGTGTAAACTTTTATTTCAACGTATTATGATTTATATAATAATAATACAATATCAACTTGTACATTTATGTATATTTTTAATATAAAAACTTGATTTCAAAGTAGAATAACATGTTTTAGGAAAATACAATATAAAACTGCATTTTTTGTAGTTTTTAACATATATTTTAGGAGAATACAATATGGAACTGCAAAATTAAAACACAATCAATATATAATTTTGTATTTGAACGTAGAATGAAATATAAATGGTATATAACTATGAAACTGCATTTTGTTTACTTTTTGACATATTTACTAGGATAATGCAATATGGAACATCAAACTTTAAAAAAAGGAATGTGTTAACTTTTATTTCAACATAGAATGAATTATACAATAAGAATACAATATGAACTTGCAAATTTATGTATATGCTTCAATACACAAACTTGTATTTCAAAGTAGAATAACATGTACGAGGAAAATACAATATGAAACTGCATTTTTTTTTTTTTTTTTNTTTTTTTTACTTGTTGACAAACATACTAGGATCATACAATATGGAACATCAAACTTAAAAAAAATCAATGTGTACACTTGTATTTCAACGTAGAATGATTTATACAATAAGAATACAATATGAACTTGCACATTCATGTATATTTGTATATTTTTCAATATCAAAACTTGTATTTGAAAGATAAATGACATATACAAGGTAAATACAATATGAAACTGCAAAATTAAATACAAATTCAATATATTAACATGCATTTCAACGTAGAATGATATTAAATAAATTGAGAAATGTTTTGTGAATTCAACTGTAATTGGCTACCAATAGTTTACATAAAGTTAACATGTAACAATGTCAGCGTGTACATTAGCGAGTTTGTTCTTAGACTATTGTAAATAACTCTAACTTTGTCCATTATTCATGAGTTATTACAAAGTCGGTCCGTTTGATTTTACATATCGGCTCCTCATCACGTTACAAAACGTTATTATAAAATGACTTCTTTTTGCGGTGCAATACAAACATTGTCAACCGCAGATCTAATACAATATACATAACATAAGGATAGCGAAACAGTTCAATGTACTGCCTTTCATCATGCATGGACACTAGTAAATAAACGTAATTGTTTACGTGTACAACGCCGACTTCAGGTGCATATGCCCGTCCATATGTACATTTCTACACCGGAGGATGTTCTTCACGTACACGCGGAACATGTCCAAATGTCCATCATTTTACATTTCTACACCGGATAATGTTTTTCACGTACACGCGAAACTCACTGTTACAGAAGCCAATGATGAACGGATTGACGCTGCTGTTTATGGCGGCGGCATTATTCAACAGTTCCCACCACCAAGGCCATCCGGATACAAATCCTCTCACACAGTAAGGTATCAAGCTAACGATGGACGCGATTGCCATGAGAAATATCATCAGTGTGATTTTACGATGTATGTCATTTTTTGTATTGCGTTGACTTTGCTTTTCTGCTGCTTCTAGTCGGATATCCTTTCGTTTGCCTTCAGGTGTTGCAATATTTTGAATTTGATTAGATTGTAAACTGGTAATTATACCATTCACTGCTTTATGAGAGTCATCAAGTGTTGTATTACGTGTAGTTAATTCCTGTGCCTTGTTTGAATGTTCATTGATATGGTGTTTCGACATTTGTTGTTTAGACTTGTAAACTTTTCGAGCAATCAGAGAGTACATCACGACGAAGCATGTAAAAATCAAGACGAAACTCACTATCTTGAATATGCTGGAGACGATATATAGCAAGAACAACTCTCCCTCGTCCGACCTATTACAATTATGTCCTTTAACCGTGACATTCGCCTCAATGCTTTGCACATCAATTTCTCTTACTTGAGCCATTAATAAATCGGGAATCGACAACCCACAAGTGAGCGCAATACATCCAGCTGTGATTAACTTACAGCGAAATGGTGTGAATTTCCATGTTGGGAATGGTTCATACACCGTCAGAAATCGATCTATTGTAACGAGAAACACCATCACAAGGGAGCAGGAGAAGGCAGAAACGTTACCAAAAAAGATAAGTTTGCAAGCGACGTTACTGGTGAATGTTCTTGGAATAAGATTCAGCGGAAGAGTTGTTAAATATGTCACAGCCGTTATCCAATCTGTGACTGAGAGATATACCATAAGCTGATTTGCCGTCGATTGGTGCATTTTTTGCTTGTAAAAGGTAAATGATAAAGCATTATTTATAAGTCCAATACAACATGATACTGAGATAAGTATCAAAGAAGAAATGACTTGCTTTCTGTGATTTTTATTATAAGATTCTAATACATGTTCCAAATTTCCATCGCAACACGAATTCTGCATTTTCGATATTTTCTTTCGTTAACTAAAATGAAAGTCATTTAGTTGAGTTAGAAATATATCAACCATTATAATCACTTGCGACTTTTGACACGATATCGAGCATTAGTGACATACCTTCCGTTCGACTGCGATTATATTCTGAATGTCAGATGTCCATTAATCACTATTCCTAAACTTTATAAACAGTCAATGCTGTATTCTATCACTGCTTTTTGAATCACTTCTTCAACTTCACATCAGTTGCCTCATAACAAAACTGAGCTTCATAAAGGTACTGAACGTGTGCAGGTTATCTTCGTTTCTTAAATATAATTATCAAAGTAACACGAAGAAACATTAAAACCGTTATCGCGCAAGTATTTGTAGAAGCCGAATCCCACAACTCAGGTCAATGACTCGAGACAATATCTTGAAGATAATACTAAAAGATAATGGATATTGAAAAGTCGTAGGAAAGAACTAATGCTGACTCTTTTGCTGGTGTTGCTATTACTGCTATTATAACTATTTCATTACACAAACTACTGCAATCACTACTGCTACTTGAAATGCTATTAATACTTTAACTACGGAGCGTACAAAAACAACGAAAACTACAATTGTGTGTTTGCCGTTTTCAGTAGTATTTTAATACTATTTTACTGCTTCTAATACTGCTACCACTACTGCTGCTACTCGTTCTACAACTACTACTACTACTAATACTTCTAATGCTACTACTACTACTTCTACTACTACTTCTACTACTACTACTTCTACTACTACTACTACTACTATACTACTACTACTACTACTACTACTACTACTACTACTTCTACTTCTATTACTACTACTACTACTGCTACTGCTACTGCTACTACTACTACTACTACTACTACTGCTACTGCTACTACTACTACTACTACTATACTACTACTTCTAGTAAGTACTACAATTTCTATCATTACCACCATTACCACTACTAACACTAGTACTACTACTACTATTACTGCTGCTGTTGCTTCTCATTCTTCTTCAGAAAAAATGATTGAATATTAAAAGATGACCAAACGATTAAAACGCCTTAATTATTGTATTATTAGTATTTCTTCCATCAGAATGTTATCATGGGACCTGTTGTATCGGTGTGTTTGTTTTCATATTAAATATATAAATCTACGTTTTCAGCTTATAATATAGCTTCCATTATAATGTTAACATGGGTATTGTTGTATCGTTGTTCTTTATATTTTTATATAGATCTGCGTTATCAGCTTATACTTTATACATAAAAACGGTTCTTAAAACCCACAGGGAATGGATCNACTACTACTACTACTACTACTACTACTACTACTAAAAATACAAAGATTGAATATTAAAAGATGACCAAACGATTAAAACACCTTTATTAATATATTATTATTATTTCTTCCATCAGAATGTTATCATGGGAATTGTTGTATCGTTGTTGTTTTCAAATTAAATATAAATCTCAGTTATCAGCTGATTATTTAGCTTCCATTATAATGTTAACATGGGACTTGTTTCATCGTTGTTTTTCAAATTTAATATAGATCTACGTTATCAGCTTATAATTTATACATACATGTAATATAAAAACGGTTCTTTAAATCCATAGGGAATCCATCTAATAGGAATTTTCAATTAATTTACACTATTTCTAAGAAAATATGGATTAATCTATTCGTCTATCTAACACAATTAAGTTGACACTGTTGACACATTTACAGTGAGTAGTAAAATTATTACAATGCCAACTACATTTATAAGAAAAATTGAACTCGCCATTGAGTTATGAAATAATGAATGTATCAATTGTTTTCTAGAATGGAGAAAACCTCGTATAGATATGAGCTTGTCAACCAGGCAGTGTTTCCTTGTACACATAGTTATATAAAATATGACATTTTAATATGTTTAAACAAGCGTTATTGTTTGAAATCTGCTTAGTTATCCGTTAGGTTGATGCCCAAGTAAAATTGATTGAATACACATGATATATTCATATCATAAAAATTTTATATACACATACATGAGTCTCGCTCTGGGTAAACGGGGTTAAATGCATGTGCGTAAAGTGTCGTCACAGATAAGCCTGTATTGTATATTTCAGTTAAAGGATGTGTCTTCTAAGCAAAAAATTACTTAAGGCGGAGAGATTCGTCTCTGATAAGCGCGTGCGGACAGTATATGATATTTGGGAAGATACTCTAAGAATATTCATTAAACCACGTTTTCGAAGAATGAGGTTCATAATTTATACACTCTATGGAATCTTAAAAAAAAGCATGAATCGTCTTTAGACTAATTGGAAAGCATATAATAGCAATTATGTTGAATGAAGTGCCATGTAATCTGTTCCCAAATGTTTTGAGAACATCCCCATTGTAAGCTGTAATTTCAGGAAATGAGACGGAAGAGAAGAAAAAAGTAAGATTATAAAAAAAATAAGTAACGTCTGATGTGTGCAACAAAAAGCATTATTTCAACAGAGAATGGACAAATCTTCATTATACGGTAAACTATTAAACTAAAATTATACATCTTACGAAGTAACAAGCAGAATAATTGTATGTGAAGCGAAACAACACTAACAACTGTACGTCATAAGAAATCCCCGAAAATCCATATCAACTTACTTTCGATTTCACTCGAAACATCAACTGGACGGGTACGCATGACTCGTGCTGGCGAGCGGTCGGTTTCCTGACGGGCGGGCAATCGGTAATTCTTGCGGATAGATAGACAGACAGACGGACTTTTAGACAGGCGGACAGACATAAAAAACGACTGAAAAAGAGACAAGACAGGCAACCAAATTAACAAAACGACAAATGTAGTGTGTTTTGTTTTGAATAAAAAAAAAACTACTATTTCTTGACGTCGAGCACATTAATTGTTATGTTAAAACAAAGAAAATTATAATTTAGAAACAGACTTCATCACATTGCAATTATTTTATTTCTGATTTCCCTGTATCTGCATCTTTAGGATTCATCAATTATCGAATTCATGTTTATTGACCTTACATAATTTAAGTATAAAACTTTTAAATAGTTGATCCGAAACGCCAAGTTATACACATGATTTCATATACATGTATAACAGGCACTGCGTTTGTGATATAAAGCTATCGAATAAGATCCCCTAATTCTGAGTTATCAAGAAACATGTTAGCCAAGTTATTGTGTTCAACGAAATAACACAAACGTCAGTAACACCTACATTATATAACTATATATAATCTATTCGTACCAACATAATAATGATTAATGCAAATAATCACCACTGATCAAAAGTGAACTAATATTTTTATATGCATATTTCTGAGCACTTCACAGAATTGTCGATCCGTTTTTCGGAAGCCCTAGATGACAGTGGATCCGGAAAGGGCCCCGTAATGGAGCGCAGAGGAACATTTATGCATAGGGAGCGCATATAGATGATAACATCGCAACTAACAGGCAGTAATATTGAATGCTTTCATTTCGGGAGCCAAAAGGACACACCGGAACCGGAGACCTGCGATCAAGAGTGCTTTGGATTTCTTTTTTGCTGTATTTAATTTTGTTCTTTTTTTTTTTTTACTGAAGATTTTTAGTTCCGATGTTTACATTATCTATTTAAAGCATTTAATGACAAACTTGAATAAATGCCAAAATCTGTAAAATGGTCCCTTTAATGAAAAATTATCTTAATTTTTGAAAAGAATAACGTATTAAGCCCCTGTCCCATACAGATGCCGGATCAACACGGTTCATATCCGGTATGATCCGGCATGTGAACCGTGTAGCCGCCGTGTAGCTCCGTGTCGATCCTTGTTGTTCCTATGACGTCCGGATCATCTATCTAACGCAATAAATTTGACAACGTGACACCTTTACGACAAATTGAATTTAGTATGACACCTTTACGACAAATTGAATTCAGTAAAAATGTTATGTTTATTTATTTATATCAACATAAGGATTGATTAAGAATGCTACAGTGTTGCAGTTCGCTCTAAATCAGCACGATATTGAGGTTAGAAACTCTAGATATATCAGGAGTTTGATAGAAGTGAATCACGATTGTGCGAGGTTTTCACCGGGAAAGTGTTTCGTGGTATAGTATTCGGCCCATTTTGACAAGACGAGGATCTAATCATTGTAAGGATCCAGGCGTGATTCAGCAACAGACCCATTGATTTTTGCAATAGCACTCAACGGATAAAGAATATTGCAACTATTTATATCAACATACTTATTCTTTTCCAACGACCAAACAAGTTTGATACCGCACCTGCGTGCGTGTGTTTCGAAAATTAACGAGTTCCTTCCGCGCCTTAGAATCACGAACGCTGGAACGAACTTTAAATCATTGTTGCATTTTCCATTTATTCGTGTTTGGCTGACATTATGACACCGTGCTCACTGTATGCTTTTGTTTTTGCCTTTTCCTTCGTTCGTCGTCCCTCTGTAAACATTTCATTGTGAAAACTTAAGAGGCCATATGTATTGCTCAATCAACATGCAGCTTCGTCAGAACTTTCTTCCTTATGATCCTTCGACAGTATTCAAAACTGGGTAACGTAGGGCCAAAATGTAAGTCCTTTTGTCACATTAGGGGGATACTCTTTAGGCCAAAATTAGTGCCCAATCTTCAGGAAACTTGATTAGAACATTTTCCCAATGAAATCTCGGCCAAGTTCGAATCTCGGTCATGTGGAATCAAAAACTTAGTCATAAGCTAAAATTGAAGAAAAAGGCTATTGAACCATTTAGCGGCAACATTCAAATGCACAATCCTTAAATTCGTCCAAAACAAATCTAGATCCAGGTCCCCTTAGGTCAGGGGTTTAGGTCACCATATAACGTAAACGTGCCAGTGTAGGAAATTATTTTTTAAGCACTTTGTTGTGGGTACAATTTTGACAAGCATGGGCGGATTTTAATAACTTAAATGAATTGATAAGACTGGTGAAAAGGACTGTCGCGCGCAAGACACATGCCCTTGGGATCAAGGTCAAAATAGTTGTGATTCGGAACTGAGTAAACATTGTTTTCTCTGTTAATTTGCATTAGGTATATGACTGTTCTAAATCCGGTGCAAAATAAATTGTTTACTGACATTAAGATTAGAGTGACCTAACATCTTTTGTCGAAATGTGAATATCCATACGACACAAGTTCACACAGCAGTATAAAGTTGTTTGTACCTAGCGATTAGTTGAGTTCTATTAAAGTCTTTTCAAGATCAGATGTCAAAGATAGGAAATGAGATCTTAATCAAGAGCTTAACTTGGTAATATAATGGATATTGAAATAACGTGTAATCATACATTGAAAAGCATGTTGGGTCGGAGTCACAAGTCAAGGTCAATTGTTTAATCTTTACATAAACAAAATATTGATCGGCCTATTTTTGAAGTAAAGGCGCTATTTTTATTATATAATATTAGACAGTGTTTTCAATATTTTGCCTAATATGTTGATAATTTACATATTCAGTTTCAAAGATAAGGACGACAAACCCGATTGTATGGAGTTGTTCGTTTACCGGTACAGGAGGTCTTTTCTAAATGCATATCCTATCTAGGGGGGAGAGTTTCGTTCCAGATTAGCCTCTTCGGACTGCACATGCTAATCGGGGGCGACACTTTACGAACATGCATTTAGCCCTGTTTTCACAGAGTAGAAACTTTAGTCTAATAATAAACATGCTATGATTGTGTTTGTGTTATTTTGGANTTAGCCTGTCCCGGCTGATCATGCTAATCTGGGGCGACACTTTACGAACATGCATTTAGCCCTGTTTTCACAGAGTTGAATCTTTAGTCTAATAATAAACATGCTATGATTGTGTTTGTGTTATTTTTGATATTACCATTATCAATGTCTATAAAAAGTACTTTAGAACACGTTAAAATACACACAAATTGGTAAACCAGCTTAACCAGGAAAGGTTTGAATGGAGTTAACGGACATATTTGATTAAGGTTACTGTTGACTATGGCGAACAATTAACAAGAAACAAGCCCTTGTCTGTTTAGTGAACATATTTGAGAAACTACTTAAGACATTGTACATTCCACTCAAGTAAAAAAAACATTATAGTTGTTTTAGTATACTTCTTAAATCTCAGTGAGAAACAGGAATTATGTTTATGTGTTTTGAACTCAGAACAATTGAGCAGCGTAAAAGGCAAAAATGGGTATTATGTCATATGCAGCGCAACTCCAGACCAGCTTGCGCAATCGCACGGTCTGGTCAGGAGCTATGCTGTCAGCTGTTAGGGGAACTTGCTCACGTTTTTGTAAATTGACAAAATTGAAAAAAAATCGTTTCAGATCTGCAAATTTTCGTTGTAGTTATAATATTTACGAGGCAACAGTCATACTTAAAATGTACCCTGTTAAAAAATATCCATTATATGCATCTTTTGACGATATTGAACCTGAAAATTATAAAGCGTTACAAACGCGAAACGATTTAACCCTTTGAGCGCTGGAACCGGATTTTGAAGGCCTTTGCAAACAGTTTGGATCCAGATGAGACGCCACAGAACGTGGCGTCTCATCAGGATCCAAACTGTTTGCTATTCTGATAGTGGTCTTAGAAAAAAATCAAAGAAAATGCTAACTTTAGAAATTTAACAGACGACATTTTAACAGACGACAAATTTCCCAGCATGCAAAGGGTTAATAATTTGGAGAGTTCTGTTGTTATCGGCATATTTGTGACATTACGAGAATTGCTGTGACATTACGAGAATTGCGTGACTTTTTCATGTCGATGCAACGAAATACAGTTTCTTAATAAACGTTTTTATTTCCATAATATTACAATATGCTGTACATAGTACATATGGCACATAGAGTAAATAGTAATATACAAAATATTTAATCCTGTGTGGAACATCAATAGAAGTGGTAAATGATACACTAATATTCAATAATTAAATCAACGCGTTTAAAACGATGTTTCATATGCCCCCGAGAAATATGCTTGTAAAAAGATGGCAAGTCATGTGTAACTAAACAATGAGCTTAAACAAAATTAAAGAGTTAAAAAGCGGACATATTGTTTTTATTATATTTGACCTTGTATTTTCTCTTTCATTTTTCACATAAGAATTAACAGTGTACGCTACACATCTTTTTTTTCACGGGGAATATTAATCAAAAAGTATATTAAGATCTTTGTAGACATTAACAAGTTACAGAACAGACACTTGAAGTTCATTACCCGTGTGCTTAAGTTCTGACCTTGAACTTTTACTGAGTTGGCATACGAGGTATACGCGACACATCTTCTGGGTCAAGTTATATAACTGTAAGAATCAACATTATCCAGGGCATGCAACAATTACAGAACGGAATAATTTATGACCTTCGACGTTAGATTGTGACCTTGACATTTAACTGAAGAGCATGGGTTTTGTACACGACACACATCGTCTCGCTTAAGTGAATAATACACTGTAGCAGAATTGAATTCCTCTCAGGCTTTAAAAAGTCAAAAATAAAATACGTAAACACATATAATTCATACTTTTTAGCCATATTTTACAAATTATATTCGGCACACGCACCTTCAAAATTAAAAACATTTATATACGTTTGATGAAATGCAATATCTAACGTGAATATTTATATGTGCTAAATTATAATTCACTCACAATTTCATTGCATGAGCAAGTCAAATTCTCATTTTTGTCAATTTCAATTATCAATTAATACAATTCACGCCCGTATACCATTCGTNAGAATTGAATTCCTCTCAGGCTTTAAAAAGTCAAAAACAAAATAACACATATAATTCATACTTTTTAGCCATATATTACAAATTATATTCTGCACAAGCACCTTCAAAATTAAAAACATTTATATACGTTTGATGAAATGCAATATCTAACGTGAATAATTTATATGTGCTAAATTATAATTCACTGACAATTTCATTGCATGAGCAAGTCAAATTCTCATTTTTGTCAATTTCAATTGTCAATTAATACAATTCACGCCCGTATACCATTCGTAACGTTTACATAAATAATTCATGTATATTTTTATTTTGCATAAATTAAAATAACAATAACTGACATTCAATACATGTATATACAATGAACACGACCGCTCTGTAACAATATAAATATTTTCATGAACCATGACAGTTAGTCTGATATATGTTGAAACATGTACCTGAATTAAAAATGATATGTTTGGACTGATTATTATACGAGTCTATGACTCGTTATTGGATTTCAACATGCCCTTAAATGCAAGCGTCATTTTCGACTCGTTAATGGATTTCAACGTGCCCTTTAATGCACGCTTCATGTTCGAGACATCAATGAGTCTTAATGCACTGCACACATTATTTTTAAATACAAGAAAGTTTTTGTTTGTTAAAATTATATTACCGTTTATCGCTTTGCTAAGGAAACTTACACGTAATATTTGCTTAATGTTTCGGTTTTGCTTAACCTCAATTCTTGGCGATAATTATTTATACAATAACATCACCAACTATCGTATTAAGATGTTCTACCAAGTTAAACCAAAAAAATGATATAAATCGCAGTTATCTTTAAAAAAAAAAAGTTCAGCACATATATAGCACATATATAGCACATATATAGCTCTCAAGGACAAATTTAGCATAACGCAGCGTTATTAAGTCTTCTTTCTGTATATCTGATAACCATGAAAACCACAAACTGTTTCCTGAACTTCCGCTTACATCCACCAGTATTTGTCCATCACATTACGTATCTGGATTGAGAAACAAAATACATTTGATCCGCGTCATGCGAAAATTGGTCTTATGTCATATGGTGCCATAAACTGACAGGTTAGCTCCAAACAAGCCTGAGCACAAGCACAGTCTGGTCATGACCTCCCCTGCCCGCTGTTAAGTCATGCAAAGTTTCTTGGTCTCAAATAGCGGACAGAGTACCTCCGTACTTGACTGCGCAAATGCGTAGGCTTGTCTGGAGCTAACAAGACCACATATCGCATAAGACCAATTTGCGCATGACGCGGTTCATGTTAGATGTTTTTGAATAGACAATTCCATCATACGAAGATATAATTCTCGCACTGAAGCAATTGAACACATTTAATTAATTTAATTTGTTTTATGAATGAATCAATAGTATAATCTTTCAGCCTTGGGTAAAGTATAGAAGAGACATTCTCACAGCGCTTATTTAGCAGTTTTAAACAGACTGGCACACTCAATCGTCTTATTACTGATAACTGCATTAACCATATTGAGAAAACATGCAAGAAGCAAATCACAATCAATATTTATACAGCAATCTTTATTTCATCTCGAAAAACACTAAAGGATGTAAGTAGCCACTAAGGAGCCACCTGATAAAGGTAAAAGGTTATTCAGCATTTTTTTTTGACATGACTCTTAATAAAGCTTACTGACTTCATGCTCTCTTTCACAATGTACATTTAAGCAGGTCTTTGGGAAAACCGGGCTTAACGGCAATGTATATGCGTGAAGTATCGTCCCAGATTAGCATGTGCAGTCCGTACGGACTAATCAGGGACGACACTTTTCGCCGTGACTGGATTTTCGCTTAGTACAGACTACTTTTAAATAAAACATTCCATATAAGTATAAAGTGTCGTCCCAGATTGGCCAGTGCGGACTTCTCATGCTAGTCTGAGACTATACTTAACACACATGCACGAATCCCCGTTTTTCCAGGGACCAGCTCATTTCTACAAACTCAATTAAATGCTTTGTTAAAGTCTACAAATACACAGTACTGGCTAAACACAATAAATGCTTTTTCATAAATCTATAAAAGAGTATTAATGTCACGATTGTTAATGGTTTAAGACGTTGACATGCAAAAAGTATAAATCTATAAAAACCGGTATGTTAAAAGAAACCAAATGTTAAAATAAATGTGAAGGCATTTAAGCATTTAACACTGATTTCTACAGCTTTTTATGATTTTTTGACGATAATAAATACCCATCACCAATCGATAATTAGGTCTACTACGGAAAATCACAAACCTCCGGTGGTGACAATTAACACTGCTTGAACAGAATATTCCAAACTGATGTTGCTTAACAGATATGATCCTTGTTCTGGGAAGAAGGGGTTTAATGCATTTGTGTTAAGTGTTGTCCCAGATTAGACTGAGCAGTCCGTACAGGCTAATCAGGGACGGACGACACATTCCGCTTTTATAGAAGTTTTCGTTTAAAAGAACTCTCTTCAAAACGAAAATCCTGTCTAGGCGCAAAGTATCGTCCCTGGTTAACCTGTGCGGACTGCACAGGCTTATCTGGAACGACACTATACGCAAATTTGTTAAACTCGGTTTTCCCAGAGCTCGGTTGATATTACTCTATACTTATCATGCTGTTTGTTAGTAAAGCAACGTGATTATAATAATATTTTAAACGTGTGTAATGCAGAGTTATTCGTGGAATACTAAAATCACCTAACATATACATGTAATACAAACTGTACTAAAACACACCAAAATATACTATATTGCACAAAGTACTCACGATTTTGAACTGCTGCTCCCGCCTAAAGATACGTACATAGCAAACGTTAAATTTGTGTAAATCGAATTAAGGCATATCACCATCATTTTAATGTATTTGTATTTAAAACAGTTTTTGTGTGAATGTGTCCAGCTATAATTAAACGTAACTTCACATGTGTCAAGTGAAGACTGAGTGCGCATATCTCAGTTAGTTAAAAATGTCATGTTACAGCACATTCTTGTGTCTCATAAAATGCCGCTTAGTTCGCATGCATCGTGTACTCATGAAGTTCTACTTAGTTCGCATGTATCGCGCATATAAAGCGCCGCTTAGTTTGCATGCATTGCGTGCTAATGAAGTTCTACTAAGTTATTATGCATCGCGTACTCATGAAGTTCTTCTTAGTTCGCAAGTATCTCGCATATAAAGAGCCGCTTAGTTTGCATGAATTGCGTACTAATGAAGTTCTACTTAGTTCGCATGTATCGCCCATATAACGTTCCGCTTAGTTTGCATGAATCGCTTACTAATGAAGTTCTACTTCGTTCGCATTTATTGTGCATATGAAGCGCCGCTAAGTTTGCATGCATTGCGTACTCATAAAGTTCTCTCAGTTCGCATGTATTACACAAATAAAGCACCGCTTAGTTTGCATGCATATCATAGTCATAAAATGCCACTTAGTTCGCATGAATTCACAGATGAATCTATCTACCACAGCACATTAAGGCTTCATTGGTCACCGTGCACTGGTCTATTTTGATAAAAATTAGATCTTTTGCATCTTTAGCCGGGTAGCCTGGGTAAATTGGACCCATTTTGGCTCAAAATCAATGGTTTTCCCCTGAAAGGTCACAGGGGCAGGTCCACCCTATAGATGCACTCTACGAAGAGGCTGATGGATCCGTAAATAAACTTGGAAGTTCACACACGATTCGCGTACTCATAAAGTGCCACTTAGTTCGCATGAATTGCTTAGTCATAAAATGCCACCTAGTTCACATGATTCGCATACTCGTGAAGTACCACGTAATTCACATGCATCACGTTGTTATAAAATGCCTCTTGTTGCGGAAGTATTGNTTGCGTACTAATAGAGTTCTACTTAGTTCGCATGTATCGTGCATATGAAGCGCCGCTTAGTTTGCATGCATTGCGTACTAATGAAGTTCTACTTAGTTCGCATGTATCGTGCATATGAAGCGCCGCTTAGTTTGAATGCATTGCGTACTCATAAAGTTCTCTAAGTTTGAATGTATTGCACATATAAAGCACCGCTTAGTTTGCATGCATATCATAGTCATAAAATGCCACTTAGTTCGCATGAATCCACAGATGAACATTACGGTCTCATTGGTCACCGTGCACTCGTCTCTATTGATACTTGGCAAATGGTAGCCTGGGTAAATTGGACCCATTTTGGCTCAAAATCAATGGTTTTCCCCTAAAAGGTCACGGGGGCAGGTCCACCCTATAGATGCACTCTACGAAGAGGCTGATGGATCCGTAAATAAACTTAAAATTCACACACGATTCGCGTACTCATGAAGTGCCACTTAGTTCGCATGAATTGCTTAGTCATAAAATGCCACTTAGTTCACATGATTCGCATACTCATGAAGTACCACGTAATTCACATGCATCACGTTGTTATAACATACCTCTTGTTGCGCAAGTATTGAGCTCATAAAGTGACACTTAAGTGCGAATGTCACTATAACGTTTCAAGTGCGTATGTACTCACATTTCCCGTTCTTCACTGCACACACGATGATGATGATGAATATGAGGAACACCCCAGCTGTCACGAACACAGAGATGATTATAGCTTTGTCGTAGGTGTCCTTGTTTACGTACAAATCGCTACTCGGGCCTGAAAATGAACAAAAAGATAAAATTATGAGCCTTGCTCTGTGAAAACTGCAGTCCGCACAAACTAATCGGAGACGACACTTTTCGCTTTAATGGAATTTTATATGCAAGCAAGTTTTGGTTTTAAAGAAAATCTATTCCAGGCGGAAAGTCTCGTCTCAGATAAGTATGTGTGGACTGCACATGCTAACGCGGGAAGACCTTTTACACACATGCATTAATCCCAGTTTTCCCACAACGAGGCTCATATCATAAAAGTGAACACATGATAATGAGCTTAAAGTGGACACAGATATTTATTGTGGACTAAGAGTGAATAAAGAGATGATTGAACATTAAAGTGAACACAGAGATGTATTGTGAACTAAGAGTGAAGATAGAGATAATTTGACATGAAAGTGAAGACAGACATCGATGACTATGGCCTTAACAGGAACAAATAGATGATTATGAACTGAATGTGAACAAACTCATGATTATAGACTAAACGTGAACACAGACATTGCGTTTTGCCTGAAAGTGAAATACATGCATGAATATTTCAATGTCATAGATACTCTTGCTTACCTACGAATATCGGCTAACCAAAATGGGCCGAACAATTGGTCTGACAACGTTTCAATTAAGCACGTTGCTCGGTTATTGTAGTTTACATTGATGCAAGACAAAGACACTTGATTAGACATTTTACGATATGAAATGTGTAGCATTGTGTAAGAATCGCGCTGCAAAAATGCATCGGTCAATTGAGCTGCGCTCTCGGAAAACGGGGTTTAATTCAAGTGCGTAAAGTATCGTCCCAGATTAGACAGGGACGACACTTTCCGCCAACACTGGTTTTTCGCTAACAATATACTTCCTTTTAACGAAAAACACAATAAACGCGGAAATTGTCGTCCCTGATTAGCTTGTGCGGATTGTACAGGCTAATCTGGAACGTCACTATACGCTCATTTGAATGTGACTCGTAACTACCTTTGTATTCCCACGTGGTGAAGTTGACCGTCTCGGACATACTGACCAGTCCATAGCTGTCCACTGACCTGACCGCAAACCGGTACTCGGTGTTGTTCGCCAGGGTGCCCATCGGCAGCGTGTGCCTCCAAAAGGGTTGGGTATCGTTTGGAACTCTGTGACCTTAAAACACGAGAATGATTTCTCGTTGAACAACAATACTTTCCCTGTACCCAGACTGAGTAAAAAATATCATAACGAGTCATTAACGATAATGTCTCCCAGAAATTCAACAAACATGTTTAGAGATTGAAGCATGGACTATCTCAATTTATTTGAAGTAGAAAGCCTTTGTCGAATGAGTACACGTCATGTTTCCGGTCTTTACCTTCCAAGATTTCTAGCGTATCCGGAAATGGTACATCAATCTGCGTCCAGTCCCCTTTGATAGGGGCAACCATGATGTAAAAGGTCCTTGGCAATCGAGGGGGTGGGAAACTTCTCGAGATTGTAACCGTAACATTCGAGTACGAGGTCTGTTCTATAACCGGCCTCAACGTGATCGGTTTTTCTGTAATCAAAATAAAAACTGCTGTTTTATTTCTTAGGACACTTATGTTACGTTTTAATTTAAGAAGTTTTGCTAATAATGTTATGTCCATGGCAAACAACTGTTCCTTTAATTTTATTTTGATTGAGCAATAAATTCTCGTAAAATGAATGCATCGCTTTAATTAACAAACANCTTTCTTAGAACGGAAAGAAAAATTAAAAGCGGAAAGTGTCGTTCCTGATTAGCCTGTGCGGACTGCCAGGCTACTCTGGTACGATACTTAACGCACATACAGTTAGCCCCGTTTTCCTAGAGCTAGGTTCATTTATGTACAAAAGCAGTCTTTTTAATAAAAATGGATCTCCGAATTCTTATTGACAATGACCTACCTCCGGTACCGTTGGTAACATCAAACAATGGACGCGGACGCGGGAGGGTGTTGTTCTTCCACATGATCCAAGGGAAGGGGTTGGCGTCCACAACACACGTTAGAGACACGTCTTCACCTCGGTAGACACGGATGACTTCGGAGAGCGGCTGAACAATCAGTGGAGGATCTGAAAACAGAACTTACGGTGAAATAAACAGTACCGAATATCTTATTATTATGAATACACACGAGCCCCGCAGTGGGAAACGGGTCTCATGTCCGCACAGTCTTATCAGGGACGGCACTTTCCGCTTTTATGGTATTTTCCGTTCAAATGAAGTCTCTTCTTAGCGCAAATCCAACTAGAGAAGAGTGTCGTCCTGATTAGGACGGACGGGTGGGTGATAAGGGCGGACAGGCGGGCATATGGGCGAACAGACGCTAGAAACGTGATGCCTAATTGTAAGGAGATTATTTCAGACTAATTAAAATAGAAGTTGTCACAATGGAGGCAGCGAGTACTCACCGATTCCATTTGATTCACCATTTATTTATGAAAAACGTACTATAATAAATCCTATCAATAAAAAAGTCATTTATACAGGCTTGTTGGTATGTTAAATATTTAAATTTAAGACATGCTTACAATCCACCGTAAGGTTTGTGGAATCGCAGACTTCGTTCATTCCAGCAACCTGCGCGCAACATTGAATTACGGCACCGTCCATCGTACGATCAATATCGACGTCAATTTTTGATAACGTCACCGAAGCGTTATACATGCCGTCAATCTCTTTTGTGGTGTAGTTGCTTGTCTGATAAGAAATGAATATCCATACGACCATTATTTTGGATAAGAAAACCAAATGGTGAAATAAAAAATATAAATAAAACAAGTATTATATGACAAAATGCCTCCATAATATAATAAATCTTTTTAGTATTTATGATATCGCGGAGTTTACCGAATACTAGTTTTCTATTGCGTGTATATGCAATTCTACGTCAATCTATAAACTTAAGTACACATTTTGTATACATAATGTTTTAATTGATTTAGGGATTATTTAAGATTTTGTACGTACGAGTACTGTTGTTCTTGAACCGGAAGCACGTTTCCAGACTATGGCCGCGGTCGGGCGACTTTCATCTACAGAGCAGTTTAGAGTGACCTTCTGGGGCGTGTATCTTATGTCAACACGGTGGGTCACCTTGCTGATTGTAACATTGGTCGGGGAAACTGAAATTATATATGGGCCTCGCTCTGTGAACAGGGGGTTTAATACATGTGCGTGAAGTGTTGCCCAGATTAACCGAAACCGAAAAACGAATACCAGTTTATGCGGTGAGTATCGTTCCTGATAAGCCTGTGCGGACTGCACAAGATAATCTGAGACGACACTTATCGCCCATGCATTAATCATTAATGAGTTATTTTGTATAACAGCGTGATATTTTTTTAATGCAGATAATAGGTAAGAAAAAAAACGGAAAAGACTTTATCATTATTTTGCCATAACAAAAGAAAGTTGGAGGAGCTATTTTCACGTCATTTCTTAAACACACTTATTAGCGTCATTTGTTAAAAAAAATCTAAAACGCTGACACAAATGAGCCACGTCATGTGAAAATGGGTCTTATCCAGCGTAGCTTCAGACCAGACTGTGAGATTGANTTGTTGCTTGACTCAAACTCATATCAACATCGAGTAAGAAAAGAGACTCTAAGCGAAACTAAATATGTAAGGTAGCTTACAGAGTCATTAATGGTAAACAGTTCAATGATCCTGATTTACACACCTATTAGTTCTATAGTGACTTGTCTGATGGCGGCTCCCTGGTCGGAAGTGGTGCCGTAAGACCACGAAAGGCACGTGTAACTGTCCCCTTCCGACGGAGCGGTGAAGGCAAGCACGTTTTTGTATCCTGTAGGACGAGACGTTTTCGACACCAATAACAACAATACGCGAAAAACTAAATACAATAAATACCTAGCTATAACATCGACATCATTTTTTTTTTATATACCACATTTATATAGCGCCCTTTTTCATACTCGAGATGTGCGTTCAAAGGCGCTTTACATTGTCCCTGATCATTGGGTCATAAGTCGTCCGTTAACATCTTGGCGCAGTATGCAGCCACGGCACATTGGCTTATTTCCCTCACAGGTAGTCACGTGTCATGCCAGTCACGTACATATTGTCTGTAAACAAATAAACTTTTTAAACATTAAAACAAATGAGCGGGGCTATTAGAGCTGTAACGATTCACCCATCATTCGATTCCATTCGATTTCGATACCAAATGGTCCGATTCGAGTATTTTCGATTCGATTCAAAAGAAACTATTTGCTGCTTATTATGCAAACTATTTCATATTTGGTTTGTCCTGGACATGAGGTAATATGTTTTGTATTTGTTATTAACTTATTATGTTGTACCTTCAAAGTGTTTATTTTTTTAAATATGATTTTAAAACGCAACATTGTTTTATAAGTAACAAATGTATTGAACAAAACTTCTTGTTGAGTTATTCTTAAATAACATAAAATGCACAATGTATCACATGTGTTTTACAGAAAAAAACATGTTACATGAAAAACAGTATATAAACAACTTCCAGTTGGTAGTAAACAAATCATATGTATTGAGGAAAAAAAATGAGATCAAAACATCACATGGGTATAATTTAGTAACAGTAACTTACGTCAACAAAACACGTTTTGCAAGTTGCCTTTGCATCAGAACCTTCGCAAAACCCGAAATGTTCATATACTTTTGATTTAAATTTTGACGATGCGTCTTCCATCGTGGTTGAAGAAGCTATTTTATCGGCTGATGTAATGCTCAGCATGTTATTCATTCGTTCATTGGATGCCATATTGGCTATTGACCAATCACAAGACGTATTACAAATGACAAGACGGATTTGGAAAGTAAGGTGTAAAATGCGGATCAATCGGGATTGCAGTGAATCAAATTTAAATTGGCCGTATTGGTATCGAAATCGAATTTGCGGCGTTGAACCGGTTTTTTCGATGCATCGAACAGGATCGTTACAGCTCTAGGCGCTGTGGGAAAACGGGATTTAATGCACGGAAACGGTCGTCAACGTAGTGTGCAGTTCGCACAAGCTTATCAGGGACGACAATTTTCGCCTAAAATGGATTCTCGCTACAAAGAGACTTCATTAAAACGGAAAATACCATTAAAAACGGAAATTGTCGTTCCTGATTAGCCTGCGCTTTATACGACAGCTCTTGTTCGGGTACTGTTTGTTGAATAGTACTGCATTTTATTCACCATTTATTAATGGAAAAAAGTACTTTAATACATCCTATCAATAAAAAAGTCATTTATACAGGCTTTTTGGTATGTTAAATATTTAAATTTAAGACATGCTTACAATCCACCGTAAGGTTTGTGGAATCACAGACATCGTTCAGTCCAGCAATCTGCGCGCAACAGTGAATTAATGCAACGTCCATCGTACGATCAATATCGACGTCAATTTTCGATAACGTCACCGAAGCGTTATACCTGCCGTCAATCTCTTGTGTGGTGTAGCTTTTCTGATAAGAAATGTCCATTCATATGTTCATTCATTTTTTTATAAGAAAACGAAATGGAGAAATAAATAATAAAAATAAAACATATATAATATGACAAAAAATGCCTCCATAATATAATAAATATCTTAGTTATTATGTTATCGCGGAGTTTACCGAATACTAGTTTTATATTGCGTGTATATGCAATTCTACGTCAATCTATAAACTTTATTACACATTTTGTATACATAATTGTTCAAGGGATTCAGGGATTATTTAAGATTTTGTACGTACGAGTACTGTTGTTCTTGAACCGGAAACACGTTTCCAGACTATTGTCGCGGTCGGGCGACTTTCACCTAGAGCGCAGTTTAGAGTGACCTTCTGGGGCGTGTATCTTATGTCAACACGGCGGGTCACCTTGCTGATTGTAACATTGGTCGGGGAAACTGGAATTATATATGGGCCTTGGTCTGTGAACAGGGGGTTTAATGCATGTGTACAAAGTGTCGTCTCAGATTTACCGAAACCGAAAACCGAATACCAGTTTATGCAGAAAGTATCCTTCCTAATAAGCCTGTGCGGACTGCACAGGTTAATCTGACACGACACTTATCTCCCATGTATTAATCCCTGTTTACCCAGAGCGAGGCTCGAATTTATATGCAAGCACATATTGACTGTAAAATACTCGACCTTTTAAGGTTGCCATTGGTAATCAAACCACTTGCCTTTGTATTGCTAAAAGTTTTATTTCTTGTTTGGCATATTGTTTATAATATTTGAGTTATTTTGAATAACAGCTTGATATTTCAATGCAGATAATACACAAGAAGGTTGGAAGAGCTACGTTCACGTCATTTCTTTAAAACTCGTATTAGCGTCATTTGTTCAAAAATCTAAGACGCTGACACAAATAAGCCGCGCCATGAAAAGATGGGTCTTACCCAGCGTAGGTTCAGACCAAACTGTGCGATTGCGAATATTGTATAAGACCAATTTTAACGCATCAACGGCAGACCACGAAACCTTGCGTGACTTTATAGGGGACAGGGTATCTCCTGACCAGAATGCGCGATTGTGCAGGCTGTTCTTGAGCTACGCTGGCCCCATGTGGGATAAGAACCGTTTTCACATGACGCGGCTCATATGTTTTTGATTAAACATTTAAATAAAATGATTTAATATGTGTAAATCAAATTCAAATACTGGACAACAGCAATTAGATTTATTATTGACATTTGTCCAGTTGTTATACTGACTGAGGTACCCACATTTGGTACTCAAGGACTGGGACTTCTTTACCGTCGTCGCTTGGTACGTAAACACGCACGTAACCGTCTTGTGGTCCTCACGTTTGACGTCGTTAATGGTGAGGGTGGACTCACACGTTATCTGAGATTAAAAATACGTTGACAACTTACGCACATGCATTAAAGGGGCTTGTTCACACTTTGATAAATTGACAAAATTGAAAATAATTGTTTCGGATTTGCAAATTTTCATTGTATTTATGATATTTGCGATAAAAAAAAAATACGAAATTGTTTCCATGCTCTAAAATATCCATTATATGCAACTTTTGACGATTTGAAAACGTGAAAATTATAAAGCGTCTCAGACGCGAAATGAGTTATTTTTAGGCAGAAATTGTGAATGGGATCCCAGCTAGTATACCAGAATGCAGCATGCGCATGCGCGCTGCGCTTATCCGCTTTTGGTTTACAAACAATGCATCTGCATTTCTGTGATCGAAATTGTAAAAAAGAGAAACAAAAGGCGGAGCCAGCGACATCGCTCGAATTTAATCAATCTTGGCGATCAGACTGAGTGTTTGCAGAACCATAGGACTATCGTTGGAACAGACGAAGACAGTGTAATGGCTTAAACACACGAATTGTAAGTCATATTTTAGAAGCTACGTCTTAGTTTTTGGCAAGTGTTGCGTGTTTACAAGGGAATGTTAGCAAAAGTTTGGATAGGTATTTAGTTTTATCGTATGGGTATTTTACTCTGCAACAAAACTAGATACGTACTGATAACATAATTTGTTCATTGTGCGTTTAAAAATAAGCCTTTATGCCCCTAGATGTTCGTATCAATTAAAGGAATTCGTTATAACTTATTAGGAACACTCCAACACGAGTCAAATGAAGCATGAAATTAATGATAAATGATGAATTATAAATTTATTCGGTATATATTATATTATAAAATATACTGGTATACAAATGTATATATTATATTATGTAATCAATTATCAGGAAATGATATATTATTATACAGTTTATTCCCTCAATTTAACATCAATTTAATTTTGTTGTTTCTTTAAATTAATATGTGATCGATTTTATATTCTGAAACAAACCTTTTTTTAAGGTATTTAGAAAGACGCGCCGGCCAAACTTTTGCAAGTTTGACTGTTCAGCATAATGTTAGAACAGCAAGCTCTCCACCTATGCAAGGTCATCAGCCCCCGCCAGGTCCTGGCCTGTCATTTGTGTCGCAAGGAAGTACCACACCTGGTTATGTGTCAGGAATTGGAGAGATGACATCTTACTTAGAGTATGCAAACAACCCTGTCTTAGCAAATTGTAATTGATAAAATAATATATTTATATTAAAGAAGATTCTATGTGCTTCCTATAAAGTATGCAAACAACCCTGTCTTAGCATATTTTAATTGATACAATAATATATTTATATTAAAGAAGATTCTATGTGCTCCCTAAAGTTCCTTGGTAATATAATTGATTTATCTTTTTTTTTCTCAGAAACTTACAAATTATTATGTTATGAAAACCAGAGGATATCCCATATAGCTGGTTTGTTTTCTGGACCCTTGCATGGTGATTGGTCATGAACTTATTTCAATGCCATTCTCCTCCAATCTCTAGTAGTACAGTAATTGTCAGTTAGTGACTCAAGTATGATAACTTCATCATAAGCTAATACTGGTGAATCAAGTAGCCCAGAANGTCTGTCTGTCTGTCTGTCTGTCTGTCTGTCTGTCCCTATGTGTGTCCATCTGTCTGCACAAATTTTCCTATAAACATTCTCTTACACTATCCAAAATAAAACTTTCAAACATGCTAGTATTGTTCCCTATGATATATAGGTATGCATGTTCAATACTTATTGTCCTGCATTAAAAATTACAAAAGTCAAGCCCTGTTTTCAAATAACAATTTCCATAGGTTTATTATTCTTACTAAAGACTTTATTAGCAAAAATATATATATTTGAAACTACAGCGTCATATGTCATATTTGGGATGGAACATTCTATATTGGCATTCTATTTAATTTCATCAGATCATGACCCTGAGGTCAAAAGACGCAAAACCCAGGGCATCAAATAATTCATACAGTTTTGTAAAGAGTTAGCAAAATAAAATATATTAAAACAAGAAATGTGTCCATAAGGCAAAGATGCCCCCATATTCCACTTTTGTCTCAAAACTCTGCTTATGTCATAAAGAAGCTGTTATGGCCAAATTTAACAGGAAAACTGCACCACACAATATAATATGCAACAATTTAAGGTGAAAAAACTTTTCACTTAAACCAGATTCAAAACTAGGTAGAGATAATGCAACCTTAATTTCATTTTTGCCCGAGGTTTATTGATACAATGCATTACAAAAATGCAGTTAGCCTTACATTTGGTAAAATTTAAATAAATTACAAGGGAGGCAAATGCTGTAACAAAAAGAACATGCATAAACGGTAGTTGTTTCCCTTGTTTGAACCATGCTAAATCCTTAAAATGCACTAAGTGACCCCATGACCTAGTTTTTGACCCGGCATGACCCATATTCGAACTTGACCTAGATATTGTCTAGANTGTTACCACTCCTTGTGATATTGACTGTTACCACTCTTATGGATATTCACTGTTACCACTCTATGGGATATTCATTGTTACCACTCCTTTTGATAATGACTGCTACCACTCTATGGGATATTCACTGTTACCACTCTATGGGATATTCACTGTAACCACTCTATGGGATATTCACTGTTACCACTTTATGGGTTATTCATTGTTACCACTCTATGGGATATTCACTGTTACCACTCTTTGGGATATTTACTATTGCCACTCCTTATGATATTTACTATTACCACTCTATGGGATATTCACTGTTACCACTCTATGGGATATTTACTGTTACCACTCTATGGGATATTTACTATTGCCACTCCTTGTGATATTTACTATTACCACTCTATGGGATATTCACTGTTACCACTCTATGGGATATTCACTGTTACCACTCTATGGGATATTCACCGTTACCACTCTTTGGGATATTTACTATTGTCACTCCTTGTGATATTTACTATTACCACTCTATGGGATATTGACTGTTACCACTCTTTGGGATATTTACTATTACCATTCCTTGTGATATTGACTATTACTACTCTATGGGATATTCATTGTTACCACTGTTTGGGATATTTACTATTGCCACTCTTTGGGATATTTACTTTTACCACTCCTTGTGATATTGACTGTTACCACTCTATGGGATATTCATTGTTACCACTCTATGGGATATTCACTGTAACCACTGTTTGGGATATTCATTCTTACCACTCTATGGTATATTCATTGTTACCACTGTTTGGGATATTTACTATTGCCACTCCTTGTGATATTCACTATTGCCACTCCTTGTGATATTCACTATAACCACTCTTTGGGATATTGACTGTTACCACTCTTTGGGATATTGACTGTTACCACTCTATGGGATATTGACTGTTACCACTCTATGGGATATTCACTGTTACCACTCTATGGGATATTCACTGTTACCACTTTATGGGTTATTCATTGTTACCACTCTATGGGATATTCACTGTTACCACTCTTTGGGATATTTACTATTGCCACTCCTTGTGATATTTACTATTACCACTCTATGGGATATTCACTGTTACCACTCTATGGGANTTGACTGTTACCACTCTTTGTGATATTGACTGTTACCACTCTTTGTGATATTGACTGTTACCACTCTTTGTGATATTGACTGTTACCACTCTTTGTGATATTGACTGTTACCACTCTTTGGGATATTGACTGTTACCACTCTTTGGGATATTGACTGTTACCACTCTTTGTGATATTGACTGTTACCTCTCTTTGGGATATTGACTGTTACCACTCTTTTGGATATTGACTGGTACCACTCTATGGGATATTGACTGTTACCACTCTTTGTGATATTAACTGTTACCACTCTTTAGGATATTAACTGTTACCTCTCTTTGGGATATTGACTGTTACCACTCTTTAGGATATTGACTGTTACCACTCTTTGGGATATTGACCGTAACCACTCTTTGGGATATTGACTCTAACCACTCTTTGTGATATTGACTGTAACCACTCTTTGGGATATTGACTGTAACCACTCTTTGGGATATTGACTGTTACCACTCTTTGGGATATTTACTGAGCCACTCTTTGGGATATTCACTTTAACCACTCTTTGGGATATTACTGAGCCACTCTTTGGGATATTCACTGTTACCACTCTTTGGGATATTAACTATTGCCACTCCTTGTGATATGTACTATTACCACTCTATGGGATATTCACCGTTACCACTCAATGGGATATTCATTGTTATCACTCTTTGGGATATTGACTGTAACCACTCTTTGGAATATTGACCGTTACCACTCTTTGGGATATTGAATGTTACCACTATTTGGGATATTGTCCGTTACCACTCTTCGGGATATTTACTGAGCCACTCTTTGGGATATTGACCGTTACCATGCTTTGGGATATTGACCGTTACCACTCTTTGGGATTTTGACCGTTATCACTCTTTGGGATATTGAATGTTACCACTCTTTGGGATATACACCGTTACCACTCTTTGGGATATTTACTGAGCCACTCTTTGGAATATTGACCGTTACCACTCTTTGGGATATTTACTGAGCCACTCTTTGGGATATGCACTTTAACCACTCTTTGGGATATTGACTGTTACTACTCTTTGGGATATTGACTGTTACCACTCTTTGGAATATTTACTGAGCCACTCTTAGGGATATTCACCGTTACCACTCTTTGGGATATTTACTATTGCCACTCCTTGTGATATTTACTATTACTACTCTTTGGGATATGCACTTTAACCACTCTTTGTGATATTAACTGTTACCACTCTTTGGGATATTGACTGTTACCACTCTTTGTGATATTGACTGTTACCTCTCTTTGTGATATTCACTGTTATCACTCTTTTGAATATTGACTGTAACCACTTTTTGGGATATTGACCGTTACCACTCTTTGGGATATTGACTGTAACCACTCTATGGGATATTCACTGTTATCACTCTTTTGGATATTGACAGTAACCACTTTTTGGGATAATGACCGTTACCACTCTTTGGGATATTGACCGTTACCACTCTTTGGGATATTGACCGTTATCACTCTTTGGGATATTTACTGAGCCACTCTTTGGAAAATTGACCGTTATCACTCTTTGGGATATTTACTGAGCCACTCTTTGGGATATTCATCGTTATCACTCTTTGGGCTATTTACTGAGCCACTATTTGGGATATTAACCGTAACCACTCTTATGGATATTAACCGTTATCACTCTTTGGGATATTTACCGAGCCACTCTTTGGGATATTCATCGTTATCACTCTTTGGGCTATTTACTGAGCCACTCTTAGGGATATTAACCGTTACCACTCTTAGGGATATTAACCGTTACCACTCTTAGGGATATTAACCGTTACCACTCTTAGGGATATTTACTATTGACACTCCTTGTGATATTTACTATTTCCACTCTATGGGATATTTTCTGTCACCCTTCTTTAGGATATTTACTGTAGCCACTCTTTGGGATATCTACTGTTACTTCTCTTTAGAAGAAGTTTGTATCTCAACAAACATCATTCCCTATTCACCAGTAAATCTGCTGCAATTGGCTATGGNTCATCCGATAACTGTGTTCGGCGTGAAACTAGTGTTGCCAAATCAGGACAAACACCTAAAGGAGAAATACAACATATGAACTTCGTTTTGGAAAAAGCGGGCTGAATGCATGTGCGAAAAATGTTGATACATATTAACATGTGCAGCTCGCACAGACTAATCACAGACAACACTTTCGGCCAAAACTGATTGGTCGTTTAAAAGAGACTTGCCTTAAACGAAAATTTCCATAAAAGCGGAAGATTTTGTTCATGATTAGCCAGTGCAGACTGCACAGGCAAATTGGAAATGACACTTAACGTACATGCATTAAGTCCGGTTTTCCCAGATCGAGTTTCATATATACTATAATATGTTTATCAATTCGAGTTTCATAGATATTGCTTACGCATACATTGTTCGTGTGAGTGCTTTTTATGAAATATACATGTATTAATTAGTTATATGTAATTATAATTATGTTATTGCACATAGCCGAGATGGCGATATTATATAACAATCATGACTTAATATCTTTATCATTTTTGTATAGGGACTACGCATGTTGCAATACTTTTCTGAGAGCTGTTATTTTTACTGTTACCCCAAAAAGCTATGTGTGATTTATTGTATTACCCCTAAGAATTATCAAGTGGCAGTTATTTTACCAAAATAAACTGTCAGAAAGTACTGTTACCTCATAACAGTAAAAAGTAGTCAAACACGTGGTATGTGAGAAGTAATAATCTAGAATAACTTTAAACGTGGCAGATATGTACCTGGTGCTAAAGATACTGTTTCCTGAGGAATGGCGTCGCTTGGCAACAACTCACATGACGAGGACGCAGAAGAGTTAACGACAGTATCATCGGCGTCTTTACTCGGACAATGTTTCATTAAAAAGAAATCCATTTTCTGTTGCGTCGTCCTCTTCTTGGATGGTTCCGTAACAATTTCAATATCTGGAGGCACAGTGACTTCAGTGTCAGTCTCACTTTCTTTTTTAAAAAGCGGAACGACGTGATTGGCAACAAACATGTACTCCGTTTGACTGAGATCACCATCTCTGGTCCAAAATAATATAATGTCTTTGTCTATAGATACGTGTTCATAGTGTGACGGGGGTGAAAACGACTTCCTACCAATAGGAAATATCGAGTTGTTGTATAAGTCCCGGTAGTTCCATTCAACATCTGGGTACACAGTACGGATTTCCTTACCGATGACGCTGCTCAACGCCATTACATGGAGGATTGTGCACCATCTATTGTCATGTAATGTTTGTTCTCCTTCCACTTTTATGTGCTCAGTGATATTTTCAGGTGTTAAAGACAAGGGCATATCAGTTGAAGCCAGGATAGTTTGAAAAAGTATGGTTGGAGACATGTTTTGTTCTTCGCAAAATTGTTTTATATATGAGTGGTCTGCACCATAGTTGGCCGCGTTGTTTCGTAGCTCATCTGCTACCGCCGTACGCAGCACAGGCGCTAATGTCTCATCACCTGAAATATTTATGTTTATTGTTACGCAAGTAACTTGAAATTCGCCGCCATTTTTGCTTCAAAAATATATTCGAGCAAAAAAAACTTGTTGGGTGTTATTACAGGACACAGCGTCAATATATAGAGGATATTTGTTGGAATCGGTGGATTATCGATTTTAATTCACGAGTGATCATAGAAAATAATATTTTCACGAGTGGCGCAGCCACGAGTGAAAATATATATTTTCTATGATCACGAGTGAATTAAAATCGATATATGCCACCGAATCCAACAAAATTTCTTTTTATTTTATGCTTTGTTCACAGTTTATATACATTGTTAAAGAGTTTCACTAAAGAATTTCGCTGGAATAATGACGTCATTTCGTCAAAAAAATGACGTCATTTCACAGTAAACAGTGAAAATTATCGACAATTTTCACTGATAATTTTTATTGTTTGAAACAGTGAAATTATCAGTTTTAATCCACTGATATTTCCCTATAAACCACCGGAAAGCATAAAATAAAATACGGCTCTCTGAAACTCTTTATTAAAACGAAAGAGACGTCAACGTCAAAATGCCGCTCATTTAAGACAGAGTCGATGACAGTGTTTGAAAGTTATGTTTTGTTTATTTTTTATGCTAGAATTAAATTGAGTTATAGTGTCAACGAATGTTGGTTTCATGTTAAAACAACTGCAACAATCTTTCGGGATACGTTGCCATTGAACCAACCAACCCCCTAGGTTTCTACAGATGTTATAACGTAAAAAACATGCGCTATCCTTATATGGAAGAGAAGCAACTGGAATGCAGTACAAGCGTGTAGATCAATGTCGTTTATAGATATTTAACATTTAGTTAACATACCACAAAGGGCCAAGGAGCAAGAGTTGAATAAACAGTTGCCATTTCCCGTTGACTTTCCGGAGACGTGACTTGCTGACCACTTATCTGGAAGAAGTGCCATGGATAACTTATCCTAAATGGAAACGAAGTTGTGTTTAATATAAACTCAGAATATCCATTTTACGGTTCTTTTATTATAAATACATGTTTGTAAGTATATTCTAGACGTGATCTTATAGACGCGCTATAAACATTTATAGCATGTCAGCTTTTCAGTAGCATCAATAAACGTGACGTAATTTAGTTTCTACGATTTTTGTTCTCAGTGAAAGTGACGCCATTTGCAAAATATATATGAATGAAAACGACGGCATATGTTTGAACAATTCAATGACGTCACTAAATAGTGAACTTTGTACTAAGAAAGGCAGAGTATTGAAAAATATAGCTCACGTCCAAAAGCTTGAACCAAATCAATCAGAATCGTGTTAGAATCGCAATAATATTTTTCTATGATGGTTTGTTGTCGAATAACCCACAGTAAGGGGTATAGATGCGTGTTATCAAATCACTCGTGCTTCGCACTCGTGATTTAATTCCTACGCATCTATACTCCTTATTGTGGGTAATTTGACAACAAAACATGATAAAAAATATTATTTCTTAAGTTCACATCAAATCAGCTTCCGCAACCTTGCTGTTGTAGTTCAGACAAGTTCACTGTGAAAAATTCGTGGACGAGTTGTTTTTCCATTTAGAGCTTGAAAGCACAATAGGGCTCTTAAAGAAATGTTTAAATGCATTAAATCAAAAGCGTTTTCAATCATAAACACATATAAAAAGGATCATTGATGGAATTTACTTGAAAAAAAACACACGGACCTTACTGGTATTCGAACCAACGCAGTGACAATATAATAGTGGGCAATGAATCCGGAGTCTGACGCCTTCCCGATTGCGTCACAGGGGCATATTGCTTATTATGACGGGTACAAATATTTAACTTAAATCAGTAAAGTTTTTGGCCATTTTTTCAATTTTCTTGTGGAAATTTTTGTTTTAGCACTGCGTCATCATTTTCCGTCAGTTGACAGTTCTATCATCAACGTTCTATCATCAACTTCATTGACTATTTAAAAGAAAAGACTTGAACTTCTTTATATCCAAAAACAGTTTAATACGCGGGATATCATAATTTGAAAATTCTAATGTAAACAAAGATTCTTACCACCTGAAACGGTCCCGGATATAACTCGACGCCGGCCATAAAGAGGAGAATTCCAATGAAGGCGAAAACGCCAACCACCCGAAGTATGTCTACGTCCAAAATAGATCCAGACCTGGCCGTAAAACACCCGATCCTCGCTCGGTATGTTCCGATGTCCACCATGATTGTAACATCAAGGTGTACAGTGCGACGCTTTGTTTAATATACGGATTTTCCAAATTATTTTGCTGAGCCATTTGGCATCAATTGAAGTCATTAAAATGGAATAATTATCTGCCTCAACTTGAACCAATTGTACTCAATGATANGTTTGTGAATATCATAGTGCATTAAATTCATTAAATTGCCTTAATTTCTTAAAATAAAGATTTTATTCTTAGACATTAATTTTCCTTTTTTTTCCCTTGTTATCTCAACATTGCTCTGCACATTTAAGCCGAGGCAACTGCCTCGGTGTGCCTCAGCGTGGCTACGGCGCTGGTATACCAATGCACACATACATGTACATACTGAATATAAAAGCGACTGGACATTCTCACAGTCTAGTCAGGAGCTACCCTGTTCACTATAAAGTAATGCAAGGTTTTGCTGTCTCATTTGGAGACATTATGACTTCTCATCAGAGTGTACGGATACATAGGCATATCCGGAGCTACGCTATTCATAGATGTCCTAAGACCCATTTTTGCATGACACAGCTCAATTATATATTTGTTTAAACATTACATTAGTGTTAAAAGAACGGTCATCATTTCATATTTAAGTTTTAATAGTATCATCATCAAGCTTGGTGAAACATATTCAGAACTAGTCAGCCAAACAGTTTCTGTGTAAGAACTGCTAAAATATCTGGGAAAACAAACCATTAATGCATGCCTACAGCAAACCCAAATATATTTAAAACACTATGAATAGATGTAATCATATTCAGAGGTGACATTAAATTTACAAAACCCCAAAAAATATTTTGCCCATTAAAGAATTTTAAGACTCTTTACTGAAAAAATCAAAGCGCTGACGGCACTGAAGTTGTTCAATATTGCATAATCTTAGACGCAACTTAGTTTTCAAAATTATGTTATAGCTTTTTATATCGCAAGTTGGAAATGAACACAACCCATTCAAATTTATAAAGAGTGTGTCTNTTTCCTCCGGGTACGTCGGTCCCCACATCAAACCACACCAGAATTGAAAATCTCTCACTATCAACTAAATAGCTTTTTATTGCCAAATTCGTAATTAATTTCGTGAGTCTGGAATTTAATGAGGTAGGAGTGCTAAGATACACTCCGGTTCCACACATAAAACAGCTTTAGGCTCGGAAGGACCTCATAAACTTCGAAATACACACACTCAAGGTAATCTTTCAAAGTGTGGAGTTTGATTTCATGGCCGTTTAAACGTGTCACCGGTTTGACCCACCGTGACTACGAAGATGATGAACAACAACAACCAGTACTAGTAACAACAATAAACACGATACAAATGGATAGTTCTCTCAGAGTGATGGGTAAGCCAAATCAACCAATGCATCGTGTTGTTAAACATATTCAAAAGCTTTGTGTACTTGAGTTTCCAGGATTTCAATATTGTTTCTTGAGATGTTTCTTTCCTCAATCTTTGACATGCTATTAATTTCGGATACTGTATTTTCGGATCAAGTGCGATTACAGAACCACTGTGATGTATTTAAACAGACGTTCAGTTTTAACACTTGAACTTTAGTGAATCCCTGAAATTACTCTTAATACTACAGAACTGCAGTGTGTGTGGGTAAGCTCAGTACACTTGGTAGAGCACCACTGTTACAGTTCTGGTGTTATGTAGTTTTGAGTTTGACGTCACCAACTTGTCAACTTTTATAACTGGGTTAACATTAACACTCTTACTTTGTCATGTTTATGCAATTTTAAAGTAACTTTTCACAAATGGTTTAACAGCAAAAAAATCTATAAAAGCAGGAAGTGTCATCCCTTTTAAACCTGTGCGGACAGTCTAATCTGGGACCACATTTTATTCACATGCATTAAAGCCTGTTTTCCCAGAAAACTAAACTAAATTATTTCATGTTTAATTAAACAGTCAATGATTTTTTTCCAGTATTTTTAACTAATAAACCAACATGTTTTTAAAGTATTTGTATGCATATCCAATATGGATTCAGATAAACATATGTGGATTGTCAGTATGTTTTGGACTCCAGTAAGTTGTGTTTATATCAATTAACACTAACATAATTCAAGTTAATTTAAGTGTCTCATTAGATTTTTTTGTAAGCATTTTATTAGATCCTCTGTGAAGAAATTTCTGCTTGTTTGCTTTTATTTCAGAAAGAATGGTTACATATTTGTTGACCAACCCAGAGATGTAAGTTTTACAGTTCCTGAAATGGGCATTTTTTATGTCCCTTCTTTCAATTCACAATAGAATTTCTATGAAGACTTAATCATTCAGACATAAGCATTGCAATTTCTTTTTGCCGAATTGCAGCTTAACTAGTCTGGACATAGTGATATGTTTAGAGAAAATATTCTGAACATGTTTGTATTTCTAGTTAATGGATACTGTAATTTGATTTATTTTGGAACATTGATGATTTGTGTACCTGACTCTGTCTTTTCGGACAAAATTTTTTCTTACCTGACAAGATTTTAACATGTACAGGATGAGCGTGTTAATTGATAAGCCTGTGTGGACTGATTACCCAGAAAGTGTCGTCCCTGATAAGCCTGTGTGGACAGAAAGTGTTGTACCTGATAAGCCTGTGTGGACTGATTACCCAGAACAAGGCTCAAATGAATAAGATTATCAAAGATATTGAAATAAAAATTGTGAAATTATATTATTATTTTGACAGCATTATGTTGTGAGACTAACAAGATTTTCCAATTAGACCCATAATTCAGGGCCCTCTCTGGCCATCAGGGGAAGGGGCCCAGGTCCCTCAAGAAGGAAAATTTTCGCGGCGTTTCCCTTTTATGGGGATTATTTTACTTACTCTCTTATGACTATATTTGTACTGATTGAACTATATTCATTCCTTTTTTTCCATAATTAAGTATATTTGAAAAGATGTACTTGAAATAAAATTGAGATAAATAATCATGAGACACTTTTTTTTGTTTTAGGGGGTTTGTTTTTTCCAAAAAAAGGGAAAAAAGTATACTTTTCTGATGGGGGATGGGGCCGATATTTGGCCCCAAAAAACGCAGATCGAGGGCCCTGTAATTATAGTAATTTAAGTTTTGTCATGTAAGCAATTTAAATACATGTATAGGAAAATAAAGAAAGGAGAATAACATTTAAATAATAAAAAAAATCAATTTAGCATACACTTGTTTTTGTTTTACATACCGGTATGTTTTTTTTAAAATGCTTAAGTCTTGGTTCACAATCTTCTACTGGAAGTTCCACCATGAGTTCCGCTCTAATTTATAACCACAATATAAGCTTAGCTCTGGGACAATGGGGCTTAAATCCATATGCATAAAGTGTTGTCCTAGATTAGCCTGTTCAGTCTGCATAGGTTATTCAGGGACAATACTTTCCACTTGTATTGGAATTTTCGTTGAAAGTAAGTCTGTTATAAATGAAAATCCAGTCTAGGCGGAAAGTGTTGTTACTGATTAGCCCGTGTAGACAGCACAGGCTAATCTGGGACAATACCTTACACACATGCATTAAGCCCCAATTTAGTCATTTTCAGACTATTATTGAGATTAACAATCATTTTTGACAGGGTATTCCAGTTGATGTCACCACTTCTGAAATCCAGCATATTTTCCAAGATGTTCAAGCAAGCGCTCGGATGAAGACTGTTTCAGTACAGGAAGCTGTATTAGCAATGCACAAACTGAACACAAGAGCTTATTTGGCAGATAAGGATGAGGCCTTTTACAGTGTTTCAGAACTTGGGAAAATAAGAGTGGCAGACAGAGAGTTTGGTTTAACACGAAATTGCAACAAATTAAAATCAAATTCCTTTGTTCCTGTAGTTGAGGACAGTAAAGAAAGTAAATGGAACGTGATTGAAATTGTCACAAATCCAGCTAGCAAACTAGAGGTAAAGGCAGAAGAAAGTAATGTTAGAGATGAAAATCATGAAGGAGAATCCAGCAATTATGATAAAGGTTGTACGGATGAATTTGAGGATGGAAATGAGGATGATTTTATTAAAGAACTTGAACAGTTACAGACAGATATAGCAAATGATTTAGAAACAGTTAAAATTTTCCAGACTTTATCCCAAAGTAGGCAACCATACGAGAATGTGTTGAGGACACATGATGATGATAGTGATTTTGAGGACTGTTTTGAACATGTAAACAGTTTGTCAGATGTAACTGATGTATCAAAGTTAAGTTCACTGGCTGAAACAGAAGTGAAGTATGCAGGGATTGATACAGAAGAATCTGATGAGTGGATTGAAGTCAATATCAAATTTGCAAGAAGTTCCCATGAAGAGAATTCAGTAAATACAATAACCAAATATCAAGAGATTTTTCCTTATGTAACAAACCTTGGAGGAAAATGTGAAAGCAAGTCCTCTGAAACAAACCTAGGAGGAAAATGTGAAAGCAAAGTCACAAATGTAGGAGGAAAATGTGAAAGCAAGGCCACAAACATGGGAGGAAAATGTGAAAGCAAGGCCACAAACGTGGGAGGAAAATGTGAAAGCAAGGCCTCTGAAGCTACAAGTACTTTCAGAAGTGTTCAAGAAATGGATTTGGTTCAAGTCAATGAGCTTTTGAAAAGTGTTTCAGAGAAACAGAACAAGTTCTCATCAAAACTGGCTATTCTAAGCAGGCACTTCAATACAAATGAAGAACTTTGTGCCAGTGAAAATGAGGATGTTATTGATGATCAAAATAATGATGCCAGATCTGATATAGGCAATATAACTGGAGATAGAAAAAGCCACTATTCTAAAAAAGAATCTGCAATCAGTAATGATTTTACCAGTGGAGCTCATGTCATTGTATGTGAAACTTCACAGTTTGAAAGAATTTTAAATGTTAGAACAAATAATGATGACGGCAGAGCTATGTCTGGAGAAACTGTAAATGTACGCTTTGATAGCACTACAGAGGGAAGAAACAAGTCACCAGTGAATGGTACCTTTCAGCATAAAGTAACTGTAGAAGCTATTATGAAGATGACGTCTACCAGCAAATTGCATTAAAAAAACGAGTGAAAAATCTCAACAATCTGGAGACAGAGTTAGGACCAGTTTAGTCAGCTGTGAATCAGATGCAGATGAAAAGAAATAAAGTAAACATAGGCTTAGAATTCACAGAACTGCACAGACACTAGGGACCTTTGAAAGGAAAGAAGATCTTAAAAGATGTACAGAAGAAACAAGTCAAGAGTTATATCAGTCTCGACATTTTGGAGAAGGAGAGATAAATGATGGAGAAGGAAAGATAAATGATGGAGAAGGAGAGATAAATGATGGAGAAGGAAAGATAAATGATGCAAAAAATGATGGCAGAACAAAATCTGTAACAAACAGAGGGAAGCTGTTAACTGATAGAGAAAGTATATTGTTGATAGTCAGAGGGATACTTGGAACTGAACAGGAAGATTTTGTTGATATAGTGGCTGAAATAGTTGAAGCGCAAAATGTTATAGACACACTTGAAGGCAGCACAACACTAAGGTAACTTGATCTCTGATCTCTGCCAGTNCCGTTTCACAATGATAAATCGACAAAACATTGTTTCTCAACCATTCGCATCTAACCTTCTCCTCCTCCAGGCGTACAGGAGAAGCCAAAACCGTTCCCGCAGTTCGAGCTGGGTGATTTGAATGGTGAACGAATGAGGCCAGTACAGCCACGTCACGTTGACGTCTCCAACCGCAGGTTTGACGTCACGATGCTAGCGGAGCCTTCTGAGACGTCTATGTCGACGTCAAGGGCCTCTAGCGTCAGCTCCTTGGGGCGTATTCCTAAACCAGGGCCCATAGTTAAAATCCCGCTGCACCAACCGGTTTGGGCGGTTACTGAATTTTGGTCTAAAAATAAAAAAAATAAGTAGAGTGAAATACATTGTTTAAGATGGACCATACAATATATTTTAAACAGAATTTGCATAAACATGGACGGTT